>QEPC01001188.1:440817-487901 GCA_003113815.1 Sphenodon punctatus
GGGTGTTTAACACCCCCCACCCCCCAGGGATCACCCCTACTAAAGTTCAGCTTGCTCTTACCTTGCGGAGCTCCGGGTGCGGTGGCGGCGGCGGGCGGTCCGGCGGCCTCAGCGCATCTCTGACGCCGGCAGCCACAGCCGGCGCTGAGGCCGCCAGACTGCCCGCTGCCACCGCCGGCGTTCCGCAAGGTAAGAGCAAGCTGAACTTTAGTAGGGGTGATCCCTGTGGGGTGGGGGGGTGTTAAACACCCCCCCCAGGGATCGGGTCATACTTACCGGCGGCTGTGGGGACGCCGCGGCCGCTGGTGCTGGGGGGTGGGCCTGGGTCTTTTTTTAAACAAAAATCCAGGCTGGGCAGGGTGGGTGGGGGGTGTCCCCCCTTCCACACGCGCAGCCTGGGAGGGGGAGGGGGAAGGAAATCATTGATTTCAATGGGGACACAGCGCCCCATTGAAATCAATGAAATAAATCCGGTACCGGCATACCGGATTTAATCCGGGAATCCGGTTTTAAGAGAACGGGTAACCGGTAAATCCGGTAGCCGGTAATGGGCCCGGGGTCCCACCTCTAATTTTTACATTGAATTTTGATGTCATGGTGGGGTTTTTTTTCTATTTAGTGAGCCCAGTTTATATTTGCTCTTGAGACAGTGGGGAAGAGAGAGAAACACTACTCATCTGAAAATGGGGAAGGGAAAGCATATTATGTTTAGCAAATCAACAGGGAGGTGCACAATTAACTGGTGGAACTCATTACCGAAGGATGTTGGGAAAGCCAACAGTGCAAATGGGCTCAAAAAGGAACTGGATAAATGCGCAAAGAATAGGTCCATGAATACCTATTAGCCAAGCTGGTCAATGGATCAACTTCCAGAAACTGGGAAAAAGTACAGTGAATAGAATTACTTGAAGTGTCTGGTGTTAGCCAGTGTGGGAGATAGGATGGATACTTGGCTAGATAAACCATTGGTCTGATCCTTTATGACCATTTTTATAGTCTTAGCAATAGTTTAACTTCAGGTCTGGGGTATGCACCCAGATAAAGAATTAGGGATGTGCGAACAGAGTTCGGAGGTTTGGTGTTTGGCCTGAACTCGCGGTGTTCGGGCCAGTTGTGAACACCCTGAACCTGAACTGCCTGTTCGGGTGGGGGAACCCAGTTTTCCCTCCCCCTCCAGGCTGCACAGGTGGAAGGGGAACCAAGGCTCACCCCCCCCACCACCCTGCGCAGCCTGGTAAAAAAATTAAAAAAACAAAAACAAAAAACCCACCCCAGGGATTGACCTACCTGGTGGTGCCGGGGCTTCAGCTCTGGGCTCAGTGGTGGCAGCAGTGGCTGAGGCAGGTCCAGCTCTGGCAGCACTCCAGAGTACTTCAGGCCTCTTCTAGGCCTTCCAGGAACTGAAGGAGGGCTTCCAACCCCTCACTCAGTTCCCAAAAGGCCTAGAAGAGGCCTGGAGCACTCCGGAGCACCTCCAGAGCCTGACCCATCACCGCTGCCACCACTGGACCCAAAGCCAGAGTCCAGGAACCACCAGGTTGGTCGATCTCTGGGGTGGGTTTTTTTTGGGTGGGGTTTATTTTTTAATTACAAGGCTGGGCGGGGGGGTGAGCCCCGATGCCCCTTCCACCCACACAGTCTTTAGGGGGGAGGGAAAACCAGGTTCCCCCCTACCCCCCCAAATGGATTTTGTGAAACTGAACCAGTTCTGGCCAAAGAGCCTGAACTTGTACGGTTTCGGGGGGGGCGAACCCCGAATGGTCTGAATACTGAAGCCCCCGGTGTTCACACATCCCTAGAAAGAATACATTCAAAAACTTTTAATGGGTATGGATCCACCCAAAATACTGAATAGGAAAACAGAGATAACATTAGGGTAAGAGTTTTATAGCAATAACAAACAACAGAATGTAGTGTCCACAGACTGCCCCATGTTAACAGATTACCTTCAGTCAAAGCTCAACCATAAGCCCAAGTTGAACAGTCTCTGAGTTCTTTAGTGAAGAATTCCTCTTACTGTTCCTCTACCCAAGACATTTCTTTCATTCAACAAAGCAAATTTACCACCAGCAAGCATAGACTAGTTGATGTTTAACAATATGGGGCATGCTGACTCCTCAGATCAATTTTAAAGACTAAAACCCTTCCTTTTCAGTTAAAGCATAAAGGTTCCCAGAATTGCTCGTCTACATAGGGTATTTTCAGACGTTACGTTGGCCGTTGGCCCAGTACCGGCACCAATGGCTTCGTTCCCCACCGGGGTCACCCCGTAACGGCACAACAGACGTGCCGGGGGGATCCCGGCGGGGAAAGTGGGAGGAGCCAGGGCCGCGCGGCGCAACGTGCGGCCGCGCGGCCCCGCCCCCTCCACGCACCCCGCTGCCCGCCCTCCAAGGAGACGGGCGGGCGGCGGGGCCAATGCGGCCGCTGCGTCCGGCTGATCGTGCCACGGCCCGGGATCCCGCCAGGGATCCCGGGCCGTGGCACGCGGCCAGACGTTACTTTTCCTTGGCCACCGCCCGGGGTCCGTTTGACCACGCTTCCCGGGACCTTCCCCCGGCTAGCCCGGGAAGCGTGGTTCAAACAAACCCCATGTGGGGATTCACCGTGGCCAACATCTGGCGCGCTGTGAACAGACGTACGGGACACGGTGACCACAGGTGGGTATTCACCGTGGTTCACCGTGTTCACGTAACGTCTGAAGACACCCATAGATGCTAGCTATACAAAGTCTGTAATAGTAGTGCATTTTCTTTATTACAAAAATGTAATAATGGCATTTTCATTTTCGTTATTGTAATAAAAAATTAAAACAACAATAACAAACATAAGGACATTTTTGTTATCCTTATTGTGGCAGGGAGGCTATCTTAGCTTAGAGGAATCTGGGGATTTGAGAATTAGCTACCCTCGCCACAACACAATGGGTAATTCCAGATGTGCTGTGGCAGCTCGCTGTCACGGCACAGAATCATGAAATCACCCCCCTCCGGAATCACGCTGGCCGGTCAACAGATGTGCTTTCAGATTCTGGAGGGGAATAAGGGGAGGGGGTGGGGCTGCATGGAAAAACATGCAGTCGTACAGCCCTGCCCTCCCACACTCCCCAGGCCGCCCGCCCTCTGGGATACAGGTGGGTGCAGCAGCCAATCCAGTGCAGCGGCCAATTCAGTCGCTGCGCCTGCTCACCTCCCGGGGTCTGGATCATGACCCGGAATCGGTGGCGGTAATGTTCACCGATTCTGGGCCGTGGGGTGGTAACAGACTTGACATTACCACGGTCAATCATGGTGAATCCCCCCGTGATTGACCATGGAAACGTAATGTTTGTTGGGCCAACGGGAATCACTTTGACCATGATTCCAGAGCTCCGGGTGGCCAGAGGGCTGGAAGCGTGGTCAAAGCAATTCCCGTCAAGGGTGAACCTCTGGCGGGAATCTCTTTTCGACCCAACAGAAGTTACGCCACCACAATCACCATGAGGAATTCACCGTGATTGACCGTGGTGGCATAACGTTTGAAATTACCCATTGTCTCAGTCACTCTGTAAGTAGGCTGCTAGCCTGGCTAGCTCTGCAAAAGCTTGTCTTAAATTTAGGTATTGGCCTCCTTTTCACCCCATGTAGTCCACCACTTTAAAACCTCCAGTCAGGGCTTGCCCTAGCTCTATAGCCACGTCCCCACTACAAAATAAAATAATAGGCTCTTCTGGCCTTTGTAAACATATAAGATCAAAACTTATTAGAGTTCTGCCATCTTAAGCATTCTCCTTGGTCTGAGATGATCTTTAGCAGACTGTTCTCCTACAAACAAGCAGCTTCTCTATCTGCCCTTCCCAGCCCAACTGCTTCGTTTGTTCAGCCTTTTTTTGTAAGAGTGCTTTATAACACTGCTTTTGGAGCCACTGTCCTCACTTTGGCTCATGCCACCTTGCTCCACACACTACTGACAATTCTCACAGTGACTTTATAGTCAGCTGCAGCTCATCAGTTGGTCACATGATGGCTTCTTTGCCCAAGCCTTAAAGGGCTAGTGTTCTGGATTCGCTGTAGCAGAGAGTTAACCCCTTCATAACGGCTGCTTCCTGCTAGTTATTTTTCTATAATTTCCAGTAATTTCTGTCAATTTACAGAAATTTCCCGCATTTTCCAGTATTATAATACCAGAAATTACCAAAAAACAGCAATAATGAAAATGAACAAAAACATAATGAAAACAAATTCAATTTTAATAACAATGAATCAAAAATGAACATGATTTTTTCCCCTCTACACACCCTTATGTAATAGCACTTTGAGGATGTGGCTGCTAATTGCTCAGATATTTTATAAACTGACTGAAAAAACAAAACACTAAGTATGTATGCAAAAAAGCAAGCCAAGATTTTTGCCATTTTTATATGATGACTGAAAATAGTTAAGTATGTTTGCAAAAAAGAAAGCTAATTTTTTTGCCATTTTTAAAAAAAAGTACTTTTATTTACTGACTAGTTTGAACATGGGATAAAATTTTATATTTCCGATCCATCCCAGGAGAAAGTTGCAATAATATTGGAATAGTATGTGATTGACATGTTGGATATAACTTCTTACTTGCCAAAGGAAGGGCCCTGCATGACCTCAAAGTTTGCATACTATCATCAACAGAAGCTGATCTTATAAAAGTTATAATCTGATTTACTCTGGGTGATTTCAGAAGTTACGTGGTCCGGAGTCACCACACTGGATTCCCAGTGGTGGTGAACCAATCAACCACCCCCCATGGTCAATAAAAGCCCTGAACAGACGTGAAGGGAGCAGGACCATGTCAGGGAATTGAGCTGCCAGATCACGGTCCAGGGCAGCGCAACAGACGTGACACCAATTCCTGGCCATGGTCAAAACAACCACAAGGCACCGGGGAGGGGCAGGATACAGACATGGCTGGCTGAGCAAAAACAAAGGGAAGGGCGTGGGGTGACACAGTGGGACAGACCACACACATGGCACAATGGGCAAAGGGGGGGGCGCTGGACAGGGAAGAGGGGGTGAGACAGCACAGGGGCACAGCTGGACACAGGCAACAGCAACCAGAACCCCCATCACAGAACAGTCTGCATGGGCACCCCCACAGCAACACAGGCAGTCCTGGAATGAGGGGCCCTAGGAGGTCCGGCCAGAGGCACAGCAGGAGCCCACACAGCACAGGGAGCGGTCTGGGAATGGGCCAGGAGGTACACATGCACCCCAGGCGCCAGTGAGGGGGTGATGGAGGGGAGTCAGGAGAGCTGGAGCAGTACAGCAGGTCCAAAGTCACATCCCCCCCATGAGGCGTCCGGGTGGGGCTGGTCGGGGCCCCACAAACCCCGAGGGCACGGCCGGGACAGCAAGGAGGAAGCAGACAGCGGACCACAGCAGCAGGGCAGAGCCAGGACTGCACACGGGGGCCAGCCACCAGGGCCTGGGAGGCACAGGGGGACTCACAGCCAACTGCTGGGGCCACAAAGGGCCCAGGTGCCCTGACTGGTGCATGAGGTGGGGCCAATGAAGCATGTCCCAGCAGTACCCTAGCACGGACATGTAGTGGGTGATCAGGCAGTACGCCTCGAATGGATCCTGCATGGAGAGACCCAGCTGCACATCGTAACAGGACCACACACCCGACAGCGTTGACATCTCCACCGCGGAAGGCTCAGACATGCAGCAGTCTGCAGCAGGGGGCCATGGAAGCTGACCCAGCTGCAACAGTCAGTGATACACTGCCCCACAAGAGTGCTGGTACCCATGGGCCCCGTGAACACAGACAAAGTAGGACATGGCCAGGGCAGGGCCCCCTTCTGCCAGACAGACTGTGTAGGCGGCCAGGCTGCACACAGACAGGGCAGACACGATCTCTGCCGCAGACCAAGCCACATGCAAGCACCTCACCTCTGGGATGTGCCCATCAGGAAAGGGAAGCAGCCCAGCATCTCAGCATGCAGCCGGCAATCCCGGGTGCTTGCCTTATAGTCGAAATAATGAAGGCCAGAGCTCAGGCTCACATAATCACCTGACAGGCTGTCCGGGCAGCTCAGGAGCAACTGCATGGCCGGGGTATGCTACAGGTCACACAGGGACATGGTCTCACAGTAGGACCACAGATGGGGGGTCCCATGGGGGATGGGAGCCCAGTGGAAGCACAGCCAGTCATGGTCCAGCACACCAGGGAGAATAACACCATGGACAGGGGGGCCCACATTCCCTGCACGGGCGGGAGAGGGCTCGGGGGGGTTACCAAGGCCAGCCGAGAAAGCCAAAGGTCGCAACAATGTATGGCAACAGAGTGAGGCATGGGGTGCGGACCCAGCACAGCTGCAGGAGCCGAGCACGCAGACAGCACAGCTGACACACTAATCAGGCCAGCAAGGACACAATGTTGCTAACAGGGAGTGGTGGGAGGTGATGACAGGAGGCATGCAGCTGCAGCCTGCATGACTGGCTGTGTGTTGGTCCGTGTGCATGGCTCCATGCCAGGACAGCAGGTGCGCTGCATAGTGTGCCACCGCCGCCCCGGGATGCCAGCCCTGCAGGAGACAGCCCAGCCATCTGGGGGCGGGGCACCACTTGTCCCAGCCTATACCTGGGACGTCCGTGCCCCCCGGGGTGCACCGCACCATGGAGCAGGACAGGGTGGGCACCTGCGTGCTGCACCTAGCGCTTTGTGCTGAGTGGTACTGCTCCCACACTGATGAGTTGCGCATCCTGACTGCTGAGGTGCACCTGGGCACCCGCCTGTGGGTTACCATGGCCTGGAGGGCTGCATGGACCCGTAGGGCCCATCATGGCTGCAGGTGTGCCCTAGTCCAGCTCAGGGCTCAGCGGGTGTCCGGGGTGGACCGGCAGGCCATGAGCTGTGGCCGGACCAGGGCTGCGGAAATCTGCGAGGCAGCCGGGCACCTCCACTGGAGGAGGTAGACCATGCACCAGGCCACCCTACTTGAAATGCCCATTGACCAATGGGTATGGGTCACAGAGCGGGCACAGGGGTGGTGGTCCCAGGCACTGACTCAGTGGGATGAGGCAGACTGGAAGGCACATTTCCGGATGGACAAGCTCACCCTACTGCAGCTCGCGGAACTGCTCATGCCCTGGCTGGAGCATCAGCATACCCCCATGCGGACCCCCATCCACATGGTCCAGTGGTTGGCCATCGGGGTCTGGGCCCTGGCAATGTCTGACTCCTGCTGGTCCATCTCCCAACACTTCGGTGTCATGGTGAGCATCATTGCCTGTATCCTGCGGGATGTCTGTGAGGCAGTGGAGGGGGTACTCCTGGACAGAGCGATCCAGCTGGTGGATCAGGTGGTTGTGATGGCCGGCTTTGCGTCTGGAGGGTTCCCCAACTGCATGGTTTCTGTGGACGGCACCCACATAGAGATCCTCCACCCCTCCATGGGGGAGGCCACGGAGTATGGCAACAGGCACAGGTACCACTCCCTGCAGCTGCAGGTGGTCGTGGACCACCGGGGACAGTTCATTGACATCTTCATGGGGAACTCTGGGCATAGCCATGATGCCCGGATCATGACCATCTCCCCCTTCTATGCCTGTATGTACCATGGGGTCTTTGCAGACATGGGGATGGCCTGGATCAAGGGGGTGCTGATGCTCCCCAGTATCCTGGGGAACCTGGCCTACCCCCTCACCCTGTGGCTGATGAAGGTGTACCCGGTCACCCGGAACCCGATGGAGGCACTGTACAATTCCCGCCTGTGTTCCAGCTGGATCATGGTCAAGTGGGTGTTCGGGGCTCTCAAGCAGCACTGGAGGAGCCTCGCTGGCCAGCTGGACTACACAGTGGAGACCTCGGCCCTGGTGATCGGGGCATGCTGTGTACTGCACAATGTGTGCGAGACCGATGGGGCTGCCCTCGAATACCCCATGCCTATCCGCCCTCCTGGCCCCGTTCCTCTGTATGTGAACGCGGACAACCCAAGGGAGTACCTTTATGCCAAACGCATTCGTGCCACCCTAGCTAGGCACATCAGCCGGGAGGCCGAGCCGTGAGGGCACCCATCACCCGGCCCACCCTCGTGGGGTCTCTGGTTGATCCCCAATACTGGCACGGACCAACCTCCCACCTCTCAGCCCATGACCAGACCACAGGAGGTGGTAGTGTGCTCTGCATCTTGCAGTAGGACTACAGCTGGGGGGCCCCATGGGGGCCGGGAGCCCGGTGAAAGCACAGCCAGCCATGGTCCAGCACACCAGAGAGAATAACACCATGGACAGGGGGACCCACATTCCCTGGACAGGCAGGAGGGGGCTCATGGGGGGGCACCAAGGCTGGGTGAGAAAGCCACAGGCCGCAACAATGTATGGCAGATGAAGTCCCGGGTTTCCCGGAGCCCCCACTGCCCTCCTCGGTGGTACGGCCTTCTCACCCTTCTCCCCTCTGGTTCCTCCTCCTCCTCTTCCTCCTCTTCCTGCTCCTCCTCCTCCACCTGGCCAGGGCCCGTTTCCTCTGGGGGCTTGGGCTCCCGGGCCCGTTTCCGTGTCTGCGGGACACAAGCGGAGTTGGGGGTGTTTGGTTGCTCTTCTGCCCCAGTCCTGTGGCCCTCCCCCTTCCTTACCACCTGCCGGCCAGGTGGCCTTGGTGCTCCTGTGCTGCCGGGTCCCCTCCCCCTTCATCCCCCCTTACCCATTTCCGGGGTGCCTCCTTCCCCAGTCCGGTTGATGTCCCCGGGGTGGCCTGTCCCAGCTGCTGCTGCTGCTGCTGTCCCTCCACCTCCTGCATGTGCAGTACAACCACCTCCTCCATTGCCTACACCTCCACCTCCTCCTCCTCCTCCCTTGCTCTCTCACCCTCCGCTCTCCTCTCTCTCCCACCTCGCTCCATCCCGCCACGTTTCCTTGCTGCTGTGTGCCCTTTAAATCTCCCTACATGGCCTGTGTTGTTGCTGGTTGCCTGGCAGCGATGCTGCATGCTTTGAACGCAGCTGGGAATCATTTTGTTTGATTCCGGCCAGTGGTTGCCATCCAGACATTACTTTTTTTTGTTTCCTGTTGGGAATTTCTTTGACCACGCTTTCGGAGATGGTTCAGACTGGAGGTCTGGAAGCGTGATTGATTTTGACCCCATGTGGGTATTGACTGTGGTGAACATCTGGCGGCTGCCGAACAGATGTTCAGGGCACTTTAGCCTTGCCGCAAGATTGAGTGTGGTTCACTGTGGTTGACTGTGATCTCGTAACATCTGAAAATACCCTTTGTCTCCATCTCTGAAGTTTTGGACCAACACAGCAGTCACACACTCTTTCTAGATCAGGTGTGACCAAAGTTCCAAACCTCCAAGAGTTACATACCAAAATCTTCAGATAGCCAAAACTCACAAAACACACACGTGTTTCAATTTCATTATTATAATAATGAATAAGGAAAACAAAAAATAAAAATAACTTTTTTCCATCATTTTTCAGTCATTTCCAGTAATTTCTGGTAATTTGCAGTATTACTGGGTGTTTTTACACACACATTTCTCCTGGATGTTTGCTGTTATGTCCTTAACTTTCTGTGTGTCTAAATCACTCACCCAGATCTTAAACATCCGGATCTTTGAACTTCTGCATAGTCTTGAACTTCTATGTAGTGAGGGGGCCCCTCACCCATACATTCTTCTCCACCTGAATCAATTTGTATATGTTACAACAGAAGCCACACCCAAAAACCCATCCTCCGGCAGACACATAGTCAGTCTACATAGTTAATGTTGTTTGAACCTTTTTGTGTTACTTTTAAAAATAAAATTACTAGTTTTGAAATAAATTGTCACTATTTACTGAATCTTTATTGGGATACACATGTACCCCACAAGACAAACGTTGCCCTTTTCACAGGAATGTAGTAGGGATAAAGTAAGACATGACCAAGAAGGCAGAGCAAGGCCTGACAGAAAGCCACATGTGGCTTCTGAGCCACAGTTTGGCTAGCCCTGCTCTAGACTGAATTGTGTTACCAGAACGCTAAAAAAGTCTTGCATCCCTTCGAATCTGAGTGGCTACATTCTATTTCTATAACAAAAGAGAACATGCCATTTTGAATTAATTTTATTTCTTCTCCTTCTCTCAGAATGAATAGATGTATAAAAAATAAAAATACCAAGGGAATCGACAACTAATCTGATTTTATTGTAAGACACTGGAGAACAATTTGGTTAATGTTAATTTATTTCAATAAACTCTACATCTGTAATGTAGATTCATTAGCACTCTGACTCCTCATTTTTCATATCTGCTGTAAAATCAAATGTTAAGCAAAGTTGGCACTGTGCATAAAAATTTCAAACTTAGAATTCCATTTGCAGGTCATAAAAGCAAAGGCACTGAAAACCGACATGTGGATAGAGATAAGCATACTAGAAATATTTACAAGTATTTTAATTCTAGCAGGATATTTCTGGAATAAAGAGCATTTTAGCATATTAAGTACAGCTGAAATGAGTGCCTTTGATATTGAGCAAACCCATCGAATCCAGACAATCAAGCCCAAAATGAATTAACTGAGTAATGAACATTACTCGATCGAGCACTTGATTTTCGCCATTTGAGTGTATCATTTGTTTTTATTCTTTTCATATTTCATCTTTTTTATTGTTTTGACTAGGATTGTTCCTGGCAAAAACAAATGAAACAAACAAAAACAAATGAAATACTCAAAATGGCAAAAATCAGGTGTTGAATTGTTGTTCAAATGTCGTTTGGGTTGAGCGCTTGCTGCTCGAAACTGGAAGGGAAAAAACCCAAAAAAGCCATAATTTTCTCTACCCATTTTATGTCTAAAAAGGTATGGTTTATTGATATGTAAAACTAATCTTTTCTGAACTTATGGCTAGAATGTTTGGTAATGTGAAAATCTGAAAACATGTTTTCTGCTCCAGATATGCCAGAGAGTGTTTGTTGGGTTCAGATTGCATGAACAGCTGTGTATCTCATGGTAAAAGATACTGATGTATAAGAAAGAACATTAATTTCCTCATAAATTGATGTAAGTTGACTTCCTGATGTCCAGCTCTGCTTTGGAGTTTGATATAGTGATGAAAGTCCACTCCTGTGCCATTTCATGGGATAGCGATTAACTATAGCAGTTGCAGGAGTTGGTGCCACTGGGGGTTAAGAAATGAGATGATAGGCCACAATAGTCCAAACCAGGTTGGTGTCCACCTGTCCATTTATTAGGTGTTTGCCCCCACCAGCCATGTGGCCACTACCCACTGGACCTGCAGCTCCCACTCATGGCAAGGTCTCTGAGAATATGCCCATGTGGACAAATGTGCCCTAATGTGTGCCCATATGTCTACATCCCATCAATTAGGTTGTATGCAGTGCCTCAGTGAATACAGGTCTGCCAGCACCATAGAATAATAGGAAAAAATCCTAGAGCAGCCAAGGAGTGACTGCTTCCTGCTCCTCTCTCCATTCTCACAGGCACTGAAAGGGGGCTGCCCACAAGCATATGAAATACACACAGGGGATGTCAGTTTATTAGGGTGGACACACTAAACAGGTGAGTGGGGGCTGCGTGGACCACACATGGTTTCCAGTGGGCTATTGTCTTGTTTGAAGACACCCACCATCCTACACTCCTTTCCTTGTCCATCCCAAGGGTTACAGCCCAGTTTTCTAAAGAACATCAGCGTGGTGAGAGAGCGGTGAAAGAATTCCTTTGAAGAAGAGTCTAGGGTCGAGAACTGTCCATCAGAGGGAACTACAGCCAATTAGAGAAGTGGAATCCCAAGAGAAAAACAGATAATTTAATAGCCAAGGAAGACATCTGTCTAAGTCTCTGTTCTCTCTTTTCCTCTTTGTTAAAATTCATTTGGTGTCCTTTTTATTGCCCACTGGAGAAACAATGGAAAAAATGGTCTCTGTTTCATTAGAAATTAATACATTTCTCTGGGTGGCAATTTGTTACTATCACCCAGAGCAATTTCAGAGATTGCAGATATCTTTTCATTTCTACCATTGCTATAATATTATGTACTACAAGTTTGAAACCTTTGAAGCCACAGAAGTGTAAGGAGATGCTATGTCAAGCTGTACTCCAAGCATGATGAGGTGAAAAAAAAATCCAAAGATATGAGCTTAATCAAAGGACAGATGAAGAAACTGCTCCTTTTGCTAATGAGTTTTTGCAAAATCTATTAAGAGGTGGAATTCAATTAGGCCATGTACATTCCTTCCAAATGTAGTTATTTACCATTATTAAGAATGGTTTACAATATTTAGCTACTAAAACAAATACTTTGACAAATCAAAGCTTGCATTAGTATAACCTCACTTTCTATCCCTAAGAAGAACAATCAATGACTCCAGAGTTAGAAAGGCTTTACTCCTAAGATACTGCTGTCTCTTAACAGAGAAAGTCATATCTGATGCACATCATAATCAATCATCTCACAATTCAATCATTATTTAATCATGGCAGGTTTTGCTACTGCATAATAGATAATTTGAGTGCATTATTGTTAAGATAAAAACTTTAGCCAACAATGTACTCATGTACAAGACTCTTACTTGTACATCACTACTTGTTTACTCCATATCAGTACACTGAGAACATATAGATGAAGAGTGCAAACATCAGAAAGAACACCATATTAGTCGATTACTTAATTACAAAGCAAAATAATTTCCAACAGAATATTTATAATTTGTGATGAATACAAGCTGTCATGCTTCAGGGCATTTGAATATTTAACTTAGGGTGAAAACAAACATGACTGTGCTGTGGTGGCAACATGGCCTGGCTCGAGTCAGAAAGCTTCCATGGACATGGTCTCAACCGGGTCAGGCTGTGGAACCAATAGTCACATGGCTGGGGCTGGAGTGGGTGGGGAGATGCACAAATATGTGGTCGGCCACCCGGCCCCCATGCTGTGCACAGTGCAAAGCCCCTGCCATGACAGGCAGCCGTGGCAGCCCATGATGGCTGTCATTGAGGCCGGCCATGATGGACCCAATCTGGGCCAGTGGGAACAGACGTGTTAACATACTGTGCCATTTGACGAAGTGAGAACCCGAGATAGTCACCAACACGCCTGGGTTCAGTCCGGGAAAACATCTAGTGGCCTAATAACAAACGTGACAGTGGCCCGTGGGCCAAAACGGGCCACAGCCCACACTTGTTTTTACGCTTAGACTATTTACAACTAACTACTACATTTCTGCATGCTAGATTATTCTGGCAGGTTTTCTACATACTATATACAAGGCTTACCTGTTGAATACACCAGAAGTGGGCAAATGGTGGCTTGGGAGTCATCAGTGGCTCTTGAGCACTTGTGATGTGGAGCTTTCTGAAGTAGCTGACTTTGGGCATGACCACCTTCCCCACCTCCACCCCCAGGAGCAAGAGAAGCCAAATTACTATTTCCAAATCTGCTACTGATAGAGCCTTTGGGGGCCAGTGGGAGCAGAGGCTATTGCCACTGCATGAGCCCACTGGACTCCCTGGAAGACAGAGCTTTAACCTGAGGAAGTTGAAGGAAGACACACTACTCTGACTCTAGGATTGGGGGAAGTTGTGATCAGTGTAAAGTGTCTTTTAGTTCTCTGCGATATGAACGTTTTGGTATGTTGTTCTTTGGTAAGGGAACTTTGTCCACACCTGCAATATGTCCTTAGTATGTATTCTAGAAGGTCTGTTGAGTCATTAGAAAGAACAAATTTCTTTCCTGAAATTATAACTGAAAGAGAAGATGAGTTCATGTTCCCTAAAAAATTAGGAGGCTGGGACAGACCTAAGTTTTAGAAAATGGTATAATGGGTATCTGGCCTTTGGATACTAAGTAGCAGGGACTCCAGGGGGGATTTTTGTTTTGGATTTCTTTGGTTTCATTTATTTATGAATTTCAGATCTTGTATCAGTTTCAAATTTTTTGATCTCTGATCTTTTCCTGTCATTGAAGTCAATGGAAACAAGTCGCAATGAAAAAAAACCCCAAACCAGTGCAATACAAAAAGATCCAGAACAAAATCAACATAAAAGAACCAAAACACATGAACCAAAAAAATACATAAATTCACATTCATATGAAACAGCCATTTTGGGGAAATTTCAGTTCTATCTGAAATTGAAATTTCCATCCCTACTAAGTAGTGAGGGACACTTTTGGGGGGAAATAAACAAACCTGGTTTTCTAAAGGGACATCTAAAAGGAGAGTTTGTCTCTTGACCCATTTTCTGAAACAGGTTAAAAACTTTAATAAAACTGCTGAATTTGTGCTAACTCATGGGGTGTAAACAAGATGGACCGCAGCTCTGGTTCTGCTCTGCTTCACCCCTAGGTGGCATGACTGTCTAAAGCTGGACCTCCAGATGTTGAGGTGGAGCAGCAGTGGAACAGGTGCTTCTCAAAGAATGATCAGCGGAGTGGGTTTTCCAAACCTTGGGCACCAGCCCAAGACAGAGCCACGGTCCTATGGCAGCTGCTGTTCTGCCTCAGGCTGGCAGTTGCTCTGGGCAATGCCATAGTTTCAAGTGGCAGCATAGACTGTCCATCAATCTGCCTGCAACTCTATAGTGTTTGGAGGGGCTCTGTGTGGGTGGTCCATGGTCCAAGGCAACCACCAGGTCCATTTAAAACACCCAGATGAGGCTGGGCATGGACAGATGTGGGGGTACACATCCAGCTCTGGGGGTGGCCATTCCCATGTTCATCTAAATACACCCATAATGGCAAATACTAGGGATGGGTGAACAGAACTGAGTTCAGAAATTCGGTTCAGTTCGGTTTGGAAAATCGGTTCGGTTCGGAAGTTCGGTTCGGTCAACCAAACTATTCGAGTTAGGTCTGAACTCCAAACTTCTGAACAAAGTTTGGAAATTCAAACCCCATTGAACTAAATGGATTATTATCTTTTAGGGATGAACAGAGGGGTGAACAGAGCCGAGTTCAGAAATTCGGTTCGAGTTCGGTCTGAACTCCAAGCTTCCGAACCGTGTTCACCTATCCCTAGCAAATACAGCATGTTAAATTTACCTTGGATGAAAGAGGTCTGAGAGGGAGAGTTATGATCAGAGCTGTTGCTGCTGCTGCTGCTGTGGCTGAATCCTCTTGGGATCCAGGGGAGCATGGGCAGTGTGCCCTGAGTTGTTATTGCCACTGCCCAATCGAAAAGGTGTTAAGGGAGAGTTATGATCAAATGAAACTCTGCAAAAATTGCTAAGAACAAAGCCACTAAAATACTGGTACATGGAAAGAGCTGAACCAGATTAATAAAACTGAACTGAACTGCTAAGAACAAATAACTCAATGAAGAAGCTAAGATTGAAATTGGGGTTGAGTTGCTGTTTTCAATTTCCCAAGTAATCTAAATCTGAGGGGTAGATGCTAAGTCTTATTCTAAGTGTCTAGTGAGGCCAGAGTAATGATTCAGACAATTCATAACTTTCTGCATAGAAATCGCCACAAAGTCACATACTTAAGCACTTTTGTCACAAAACAACAACAGTATTTCTTGTTTAGACAGCACTGAGATTCCTATTTTCCTCTAGCCTCAGAATTTTTAAAAGGTTTGATGTTGGAAATGTTATCACATTGTGGGCACAATCCTATCCTGTGCCACCCGCCTGCTCATGCAACACACCCACTCAAAGCACACACACACACGGCACAGGCATGTACACACACAGGACAGCTGTGTGAGGCAAGCAGGCAACCCAGGCCTAACCGAATCCCCGTATCCACGTACCCCACAGCCCAGGGGATTGACAGGTGTGTTGCTTGGAGCAGGAGATGGAGCAGGTGGGGTACATGGGCATGGGGGCTTGGGTCAGCCCAGGTTGTGTGCTTGCCACGTGCAGCTTTTCTGACAGTCTAAAGTTAGGTGTTCCTCTGACTGGAGCCTTTCTGTTCCTTTGACTTTGAATTTATGCTGTGCACTAAAACCAAGACTAACACATCTTGGTCTATAGTACTGATTCTCAAACTGGGGAGTCCCAAATGGGGTGTGGGAGGCAGTTGGGGTGGCGTAAGAAGGGCCACAGATGGCGAACACCTAGTTCCTCTCTGAGTTAGGTAGAATCTCCAAAATAATGGGGTGGCAAGGAGGAGAGAGATTCAGAGAAAAAGGGAAGATAGAAGGGAAAGTAAAAAGCAGGGGACACCTCAGTTGATACCAACAAATGAAAGGGGGTGTGGATCCAAAAAAGTTGAGAACCACTGGTATAAAATGAATATTTTAATATTCCAATTTGTTGAATTAGCCTTATTTGAGTATCCAGATTCAGAGCAAATTCTTTGCCTAGATTAGAAAAGCTGCTGTTTCTTTGTCATTTGTTTCTATTTATTTGTTTGTTTGTTTTGTGTATTTAAATTTATATGCCACCTTTCCCAATGGCTCAGGGCAGCTCATAACGATAAATATATATATATATATATATATATATATATATAAGCCTCATATATAAAAATAGCCTAAAAAACCCCCTTCAACCCTCCCACATCCCTCCACCAGAACTACCCAATACTATCTTCCCAATTTGCAACCCCCAACCCCCCTCACAACCCTTCCCCCCAAACCACTCATCACAACCCACCCATATCTCTGCCCACCAAATGTTTTTTGAACAAAAGAGTCTTACGCTGCCTCCAGAAGACACTCAGGTGAACTCAGATGCAACTCTGCTAACTCGGATGTCTGTGGGGCCCCGGAAGCTGTATAATCATCTCCAGATGATCCCTGGATTGCTGTTGCATGTGAATGAGACACTTAGAGTTGCAGCCCCACTTTAAACTTGGATCTGACTAGGGCTGCACCAAATATTAAAAGGTTTATTCGCAAGTATTCTCCAAATGTCTGAGGATTAGTCCCAAATGCTTGGGCCGGTCTGAGGACCCTCAGTGAATACTCAGGAATTTTAAGGGCAGAAGCAGAGGAAGAGTCCAGAGACAGAGGAAGCCTGGGGGGAGGGAATGGGCCAGGAAAAGGAGATAGGGGACTAGTGGGGGCTGAAGGGTAGAGTACTCACCCTCCGGCGAGGCTCCGGCAATGCGTGGCTTCCTCTGTTCTGGGTAAGTTTAAAAAAAGAAAAGGAAAGCCAAATGGCCCCTTCTGAGTATGCTCAGACCTTTCCAAGATGGCACTGGCAGCATCAGCTTCTGGGCATGCCCAGTTTTTCTTTTTCTTTTTTTAAACTTACCCAGTCTGGAGGAAGCCATGTGTCACCAGAGCCCCTCCGGAGGGAGAGTACTCTACTCCCTCAAATCCTACTAGGCCACTGCCCTCTTAAGCATTCCACTTCTATGCCCCTGCTAGCGGTGCTTAAGGGGCTGGTGGCCTCGTGCTAAAATGCCAAAACTGAATTCAAATTCCAAAAGTAGTAGTTTTTCAACTACAAGAAAAAAATAAACACATGACTAGGTAGTTCTAGGAAGTAGTCTTACTGTCATACCTTTGTCATCTTTTCCCCTGTGGTAAATCCAAAGGAAGGACATGGTAAAGGCTTGCTGAAATAAAATGCAGTGATTCTAATCTTCTTTTAATGGAAGTTAAAGAATTTCATCAAAATGCATAAAGTCAGAGAGAGTACTCCTTCACTGCTGGTGTGTCAGGAGTTTGGGGGCTGGCAGGTCGTAAGACATCTGCTCTGGAAGCTGGTGATGTCACACAGAGACATGAGCACAGCCTCTGATTTCTCATAATTCATTTTATTCCTTGAGACATCAGTGTCTGCTTCAGTGCATGCATATGTGGTTTTAATAGATTTATCTTGGCTTGATGTAAAAGAAGAAAGATGTCATGCTTACATTTATTTTTTAATGGACTATGATTGCTAGGGGTTCAATTGTCAGGGCAAGTCAGCTAATAAGGGGCAACCCTGTTAGGTTTTCCTTGCCTGGAGAGATCCAGGCAGATACTAAACAATAAGTGGTTACTTGTGCATGTGAGGTATTGTATAATAAATGTAAAAGTTTTCCTACCCAATAAGTAAAATGCTTCCCTCAGGTGAATGCACTTCTTTTTAAAAATGAAGTCCCAATCATCCTGCTCAAATGTGAGGACTTTGCTATGTGGAAAGTGAAAGAGAGTAGATGAACAAACATACTAATCCAATGATCCAAATAAGCCATCCAACTGACATTATTAAGAGATTTTCCTTAGAAAGAAATCTGATTGATCAGCATGCACAAAGTCTCTGATGACAACACTAAATAGTCAGAAGTTTGGACAACTTTAAGTATCAATATTAATTAGCAAGACTGGTTACATGATGCATAAAAGCACACACTAGACTATGCGAGTTCTGTTGGGCACAAAGTTAAACTGCCATTGCATGCCTGGGTAGCCACCAAAACTCAAATAAATGGTCAACTACCATGAGATTTGGTAAGATTGCAAACTCCCCCTTCATGGCCGCCCCTGGCTGGGAAGGCAGATTTGTTGCACCCCCTCCAGGGCAAGCCAAGTGGGGCATGATAGTAGATAAAGGGGATGGGTGCTTGCTCGTAGCACCACTCCCCTTCCCCCATGGCCGCCTGCAATCCCCCGCAGAAGTGTGGTGCTCCGCAGGGGGGGGGGAGAGAGATTTCTGAAAAGATGCCCACATGGCGGGAAGAAAAGGACCCAGCCATGGTTGCTAGGCAACCCTCGTCGGGATGAGTGCAAGGAGCGCGCTGCCGATTGGTGCACCGCCCAGGAAGGGGTGGTGCTGTAAAAGAACTCTCCTGCTCGCCTCTTCAGTCTTGAGGCAGCGGGAATGGAGCAGCACCAGGCAGGGAATTCGCCGACGCCCTGCAGTGCTGAGAGAGCCCGGGGAGTGGCGGCGAACACCCGAAGAGGCTGGCGGGGGGGGATAGCTGGCACAGCTTCAGAAAGAGCCGGGTAAGGATACAGCACCCCCCCCAACCCGAACCACTAGCAAGGCGGTGGTTGTGCGATGGGGGCCAGAAATAAAAAGGGAAGGCTGGGGGGGGGAGGCTGTGCAACCCCCCATTCCTGCATCCATGGGGTTAGAGGAGGCGCCACCGAACCCCAGCCAGAGGAGTGAGGAAAATGCCCAGTGGCAGGAAGCCCATGATGTGTGTGGATTGCACCCCCTGGCTGGGGCACAGGATACTGAGGTGCAGGGAGCAGATAGCCTGCATCCCCCACCTGGGGAGCCCTCTCTGAGGGAGCAGCTGGAAGGGTGTGAGGCCCTTCTATGCAACATGGGGGGGTGGGGAAGTGGCCCAACACAGGATGGGACCCCAGGTCAGGTAGGGGCAGTTGTGGGACCTGACCCCCTGCTTTCCCCCCCATTGGGGAGGCTGAAGAACTAATCCCCTGGCTCATTACATCAAAGACACCCCCCCACACACACACACACACACCTCGGTGCATGCCGGTTGAGTCGCGAGGCCTGGCCGCGGGGTACACCCAGGCCCCGCCTGAATCTGTAGCTGGACTGGGTGGAGCCTTGGCCCCTGTGGGCATCAGGGGCTGGCAGACTGCCCTCCTGACCCAGGGTGCCCTGTGGCCCGGCCCTCAGGTGCAGGGGACCCAACAGGGGCAGACCTTAGGGGGCAGGGGCTGGCCAGTAGCAGGGTTGTCATATCCCCTGGGTGCAGGCGGAATACCTGCTGTCTGTGTGTGGATATGGTGCCCTTGTGGGGCTTTCCCCCCTCCTCCATCTTTTGGAAACAGGGACAGTGGCAGCCAACGCTTGGGGTTGGGGTTGCCCCAGCAGAGTGAGGAGGATGAGGAGCTGCGCCAGAGGGTAGCCATGTTGGAGCAAGCTATTCGCGATATGGCGGAACATCCAGGTGGAGGCGGAATGAGGACCGATGCATCAGCAGCCAGGTCAGCAGCGGGTACGGTGGGAGTTTGTTCCCCCCCAGTCACAGCAATGATGAGCAAGGGGGCATACCCCCCTGCGGGGTGGCAGGTGAACCCATGGGGGGAGGGTGGGGGCTGAACCCCAGTTATGGAACCCTTGGGCCGCTGGGGGCCCCGCAGTTTCACAATTTTGCCCCGGGGAAGCAGGCCATGAGGGGGAGGCGGTGCTGCCTCGACTGGTGAGTTGGCCACCCAATTAGTCTGGTGGAATGGAGAATGGGTGCCTGCATGCCTCCCTCCCCCTCCCCCTCCCCCAGTAGGAGGTGGGCTCACCCCTGGCATAGTGGCACCCCCTGGACAGGGGGGACAGGCGCTGCAAGTGTGGGGGGGCATGGGGCCCAGCTGGCCCCAGGATATAATCAGCATCCTGAGATTGGGCAGTATACGTGGCCTGGAGTGGGCTACGCAGTGGTGTCTGCCCCCAATGGGGCACACCTCCTGCCAGCCACACGGGAGAAGATATAAAGGGGGTGAGTTTGTGGAGTTGTTTGACCTCCTCTTCCAGGACCCATTGGTAGACCTGGCTGATGCTGAGGCTAAGAAGGAGAAGGAGCGCTTCAAGCACCCCCAAGGCTGATAGGAACTGGACCAACTGGACCATGGCCTTTGCGATTTACCAGGGAGTCGTGATGCAGACGTATCCAAGCAGGGCACCCAAGCTCCTCAAAAAGTGGACATAGTCCACCGGGCATACGAGTCAGGACCGCCAGGGGCTTGGCTCCGGTATGACGAAGAGTTTCACCATCGCGCAGTCTTCACCTCGGGCATGCGCTGGGATACCCATGCACCCGACCTGTGGTTGGATTGCATGGTGGATGCGGCTAGAGCCCCTAGGTCACATAGCAGTCACTTATTGGAGAAAGGAGGAGTGGCACCCGCCAATGATCTTTTTCATGGCGAAGGCAAGTGGGTGGCAGTCAGCCAGTCGAACCAACATTTTGTGTTCGATCGCATGGGGAAATGTTCCTGTGCGTCATGCAGATTCAAGCATTCCTGCCTGAATTGTGCTGGCTTTCACAATGCCGCAGCCTCCCCAGGGCCAAGGCAGCCAACAAGGGTAGGGCCCCTGCAGGATCATCAGGTAGACGGGGACAGGGGACAGCAGGACAGTCTGCTCCAGGAAAGGGCCCCAACTCCAATTAGAATACAGTGAATGGCTGCTGCCCTTGAACCTCACCCGGACCAATCGGAGGTAGAATATATAGTCAGTAGGTTCAGGGACGGGTTTCACATTCCAGCTGTAGAGGTGTACCCGCACAAGACCATGCCCAACTTAAAATCGGTCTTGGGCCTAGAATCAGTAGTAAAACAGAAGTTAGAGAAGGAGCAAGCGGAAGACAGGATAGCTGGCCCTTTCCTTACCCATCATTTCCCGACTTGGTAGTCTCCCCTCTCGGGGTAGTCCCTAAAAAGGCCCCAGGTGAGTTCCATATTATACATCAGTTGTCATACCCAAGGGGGAGGTTGGTCAACGATGCCATCCCTAAGGAACTGGCCACTGTGCGGTATACATTGTTCGACACAGCTGTGGAGCTAGTGAAGCGCCACGGGCCAGGGACCCTCTTAACTAAGTGCGACATGAAGTCTGCTTTTTGTTTGCTACCGGTCCATCCGGACAGCTTCCACCTGCTGGGGTTTTCATTTCAAGGGCAGTTTTATTTCGACAAGGCCATGCCAATGGAATGCTCAATCTCCTGTTCAGCTTTCGAGCGTTTTAGTACGCTGGTAGAGTGGCTGATTCGGTGGTGTACCAATGGAGGGAACATCACCAAATACTTGGATGATTTCCTCTTCATGGGTAGCACTGGAACAGATGACTGCCGGATGCTAATGGAGTCCTTTCAGGAAATGGCAGATGGTTTGCGCATCCCTTTGGCACCTGAGAAGTCTGTAGGCCTGGCCACTTCCCTACAGTATTTGGGAATAGAACTTGACACAATAAGAGGGCTGTCCCGGCTTCCAGGTGACAAATTGATCGACTTATTATCAAAAATTGCCGGTTGCAGGTTGGCTCGCATCAGCCACATTACCACATACGGGTCACCCAGGATATGAAAAATGATTTGGACATCTGGTCTTCTTTCCTGGCTGATTACAACGGAGTGAGTTTGTGGCGGGAGGAACTTCTAGTGGAAGCGGAACTGCAAGTCCACTCCAATGCTGCAGGTGGGATGGGTTTTGGTTTAATATTCAGGGACTGGTGGTGTGGGCCCCCCTGGCCAACAGAGTGGGTGGAGCGGGGTGTGATCAAAGATGTGACATTTCTCTAGCTCTTCCCAATAGTAATGGCTGTCCACTTCTGGACTGATGAGTTTGCCAACCACACAGTTCGTTTCAGGTGTGACAACCAGGCTGTGGTCCATATAATCAATGCCCAATCATCACGCTCTCCCAGGGTCATGGGGTTAGTCAGGGCTTTTATGTTAGTCTGCCTTCGCAATAACATAGTATTCAAAGCGCGGCATGTCCCTGGGGCTAACAACGGAGTGGCTGATTTCATATCTCGCTTCCAGATGGAGTGGTTTCACTTGCTGGCACCTGGAGCCAGACAGGACCTGGAGCCCCTACCCCCATGGCTGTGGAACCTTGGATCGTAGACCTCTATAACACCGTACAGGGATCCTTGGCCCCACAGATCAGGGCGGCATACCAAAGGGCTTTCAACAAATTTCAGGGCTACCGATTGTCTCAGGGTTGGAATATGGGTTTTCCCATTCCTGAACCCTAGATCATTAAGTTCATGTTGGATATTAGACAATGGGGTGCTGCGGTAGGAACCATTGGCTGCAAGCTTGCAGCAGTGGCTTTTATGAGCCAGTTGGAAGGCTACCCCTCGTCGGATGGTGGATTTTTTGCTCGGCGGATGTTGGAGGCTTGGGCCAGAGAGCAGGGCACACCGCAGGACAGCAGGCCGCCCATTACACCAGAGCTCCTGTATAGCATGTGCGGGATTCTTCCCCGCATCTACTCATCAGATGGTGAAGTTAAATTATTTACAGCTGACTTCACAGTGGCCTTTTTTGGAGCATTCAGGGTAAGTGAATTGGTTGCCAACTCTGCTAGGGATAGGGCCACTCATGTGCTAGTGATAGAGGATGTAACAGTCAGAGAACAAGGGGTGGCATTGCGCTTGCACCACTCAAAGACCAACCAGTGGGGTAGGGGAGTCACGGTACACCTGGCACAGGCTGGGTCAGTGGCCTTATGCCCAGTATGGGCCTTGCTATGGTATCTGTCCGTGCATCCTGTGGTCCCGGTTGGGTTGTTCCGTCATACTGATGGCACCCCCCTCACTAGGTACCAACTGATGTCCATTATGCAGGCCTCCCTGGCAGCTCTAAGTCTCCCCTCTGGGCTGTTTGGGACTCACTCATTTCATATGGGATGGCCACCTTTGCCACGACTGCAGGTCTCAAGTGATAGGCCGCTGGTGTAGCAGGGCGTGTAGGGCATACCTCCGGGTACCCCTGTCTCTGCATCATGAGTAACCATCTCTGTTTCCCCAGGTTCTGGGCGGCATCTAAAGTACAACGTCTGGATTGTGGACCATAGCCTGGTTCGATGGGCTGGAAAGGCAGCGGAGAAATCACATTGGGGAATGCAACTGGGTTTATTGGCTTATGCACAGATCAGGTGGATGGGCCAGGGTGGTATGCGTTGGCACCAGTTGATTCCCACCCTGTGTAAGGAACAAGGGGCTAAGCCGGATATATTAGTTATTCACCTGGTCAAAAATGATCTAGGGGAAATAAAAGGGGTCCAAATGTTGAAGGAAATAAGAAGCGACATTTGGTCGATCAGGTTCATGTTCCCCGGAGTGATGATTCTGTGGAATGATTAGGTGGAGAGAATATCATGGGGCTCAGGCGTGCCACCACGTAAGTTCGACAGGACCAGGAGAACAGTTAATAGGGAGATAGGAAGATGACTGATGGAAGTGGGTGGGGCTACTAGGGATGGGCGAACAGAACTGAGTTCGTAAATTCGGTTCGGTTCTGTTCGGCTTAAAATTCGAGTTCTGTTTGGAAGTTCGGTTCGGTCGACCAAATTATTCGAGTTTGGTTCGAACTTCGAACTTCCAAACAAAGTTCAGAAATTCAAACCCCATTGAAATGAATGGAATATTGTCTTTCAGGGATGGACAAACAGAGCCAAGTTTGGAAATTCGGTTCAGTTCAGCTCAAAATTCAAGTTTGGTTCGGAAGTTCAGTTCGGTCGACCGAACTGGTCGAGTTCAGCCCGAACTCCAAACTTCCGAACCACGTTCGCCCATCCCTAGGGGCTACTATCCCCCATCGAGCAATTACGGAGAGGAAGACTGAGTTCTATAGGTCAGATGGAGTAGATTTGTCTCCCACGGGGAATGAGTGGTACCTGGCGGCCCTAAAAGACAAATTGCAAGAAGTTTTAGTTAAGGATTATGTTGGTGGGGGGTTCGGGTCTTTTCAGTAGGTCCTGGCAGCCTCTAAGTGGCAGGGGTCCAACCCCTGAGTTAGGTAGGTTAGAATATTGATTGGGGCATCTCCGTAAGAGATGAGGGGGGGATCCCAGGTGCAATCGCAGGGTATGGCAAGCGGTGGAGTCAACCCCTTGGGAGAAGTGACCGCGAGGGCCGTAGGACACGTACTGTCCCCGGCTTGAGGGCACTATCCTCCTTCCTCTGGCCCACATGGGCCATGGTCTCCCTCCTTACGACTTCGGTATGGGGAGGGGGAGACGTTCGAACAGTTAAGAGGGATTGGTACCTGATGGGATATCAGGCTAATCCCTGAGTTGTGTTCTATGTTTCATTATGGGTGATGGACTCAATTTATCCAAATTGCCTCCACCATTACAATTCGAATACATCATATGTGATAAATAATGAGTGTGGCCATTTTGAATTCCAACCTTCCTTGTGCCGTGTCTCATTTGGGGGGTGCACCAGCAACTCCCCCTTTGTGGCCACCCCTGGCTGCCAAGGCAGATTTGTCACACCCCCTCCAGGCTAAGCCAAGTGGGGCAAGATAGTAGCTAAGGGGGATGGGTGCTTGCTAGTAGTACCACTCCCCTTCCCCTATGACTGCCTGCAATCCCCCGCGAAAATGTGGTGCTCCACGGGGGGGGGTGGAGATTTCTGGAAAGACGCCCACATGATGGGAAGAAACGGACCCGGCCAGGGTTGCTAAGCAACCCTCACCGGGATGAGTGTGAAGAGCACATTGCCGATTGGTGCACCGCCCAAGAAGGGGCGGTGCTGTAAAAAAACTCTCCAGCTCGCCTCTTCAGTCTTGATGCAGCGAGAATGGAACAGCACCCTCCCACCCACCCAACTTAACACTATGGCTGAGCATTCGCTTAGTAGGACCAGGAAGTAATTTTTTGCGAGCAACAGTGTTGGGCCTGTTGTTCGTTTTTTCGCCTTCCTCAAAGTGTTTGTGGGACATTTGGCTAATTGAATTCAATCCTTTAGAATTTAGTTATTGCTGCTAAGTTTAATTTGTCGCACTCTGCAGGGGTCCAGCACCTGAGTTAGGTAGATTAGAATATTGATTGGGGCATCTTCAAAAGTGATGAGGGAGGGGGATCCCAGCCGCAATCGCAGGGTATGGCTAGCGGCGGAGTCAACCCCTTGGAAGAAGTGACCTTGAGGGCACTATCCTCCTTCCTCTGGCCCATACGGGCCATGGTCCCCCTCCTCATGACTTCAGTATGGGGAGGGGGAGACGTTTGTCAGTTAAGAGGGATTGGTACCTGATGGAATAATGGGCTAATCCCTGAGTTGTGTTATATGTTTCGTTATGGGTGCTGGACCCAATTCACCTGAATGAATTGCCCCCACCATTACAATTTGGATTCATCATATATGATAAATAAAGAGTGCGGCCATTTTGAATTCCAACCTTCCTTGTGTCGTGTCTCATTTGGGGGGTGCGCCGGCAACAGGTAAATTACTGTAGATTGTGGCCCTGTATATTCAGAGTACCTTTTCCAAATTAAAAGGAAACATTGTCAACCTCTCTTACATGATAGGACTGCTTCTAAGATATGAACATGAGTCCCACCTTTTATGAGATACAGGATTACATGACATCTGATAATCATAGCCCCTTATCCCTTAATGCAAGCTCTCTGCACTTTTCCTCTCCCAGTTCTACCTCTTATCTCATTTATTATTATGTATGTTATGTACTCTTATCTTACATACTGCTAGTACATCTGGTACTAACAGACTGTGAAGACATTCATTGCATATAGCACAGCTGAATAAAATGAAAAATATTAATTTTCCATTTACAAGTTTCATATCTGTCTCTGCCAAAATCTGACATTGTAGCAGCTTAGCTCAAGCAAAGAGCATGTTGGGAAATCAATTATAAGTCCGAATATATGATTATACAGTAATATGGGTGTGCTTATGAGGCCTTAATGCAAACAGGCAATGCAGGGGTTAAAGCATTTTCAAACTGCTTTGATGAAATCTTGATCTGATTCTCCCTCCATCTGATGGGCATGTACTTCTGAAGGAGAAGTATTTCAGAGAAACAAACAAGGAGGAAGGAAGAGGTAAAATTGAGATCCAGAATAAAAGTCAACAGTCAGAGAAGGACAGAGAGAGAACTCACTCAAACTTAAAACGTAGCTATATTTGAAAAATCTTCATGCAATTAGCCAAAAAAATTGAGCTTAGGTCATCACTGATCAAAACAAAAGAGATGATTCATCAAGGCTAGATAGAGCATACAAGGTATGCTTTGTGCAGAAAACTTATATTCTATACCCATTTAATTGTAAACTTTTCAGTCTTAGTGACTTCAACATTTGTATTAACTAGAGCTGCACTAAATAGGCCTTCTGGGTACTTGGATCGAGTTCCAAAGCTCCAAGTACCCGGTCCAGGTACTTGGCCAGACTTCAGAGCTTTGTCTGAGTACCTGGAATTCAGAACTCAGAGCTTCAGAGATCGGAAAACTTTAGGACTCAGACCACAGAACTTCCAAATGGCAGAAACCAGAACTACTTGGCGCTGAGACACCATGTGGTGCCATGTGCAGAGGCTGCGACAGTTTAATAGCCTGGCCAATCAGGGTGTACAACAGTGCATACACCCCTCCCTCCCATACATTATATAAGTGACTGCAATTCAGCAGTCTCTTTCTGGCATGGGAAGGAAAGGGAGAGGGAAGGAGTTGGAGGGAAAAAATAATGATTATATATCTCTATATAGCTATATCATAGATAGATAGATATAGATTAGATGATAGATATAGATAATATATAGATATACATATACACACACAGTCTGCATGCGCACACAGACTTGTGTGGCTTGGTAAGCATATAGTAAACATATATGCTATATTATATACAATATAGCATATCTAATCTAGATATAGATTAGATTATATAGATATAGATATACATACACCCACACACACACACACACTTGTGTGGCTTGGTAAGCATATAGTAAACATAAATAATATATAGCATGTAGCATATGTAGCATATAGTAAACATAAATAATAACAATCCCTCCTCCCCGCCAAATGAATAAAGTAATTAGTGACAAGGTCGAGAGACAGCTGCTCAAAATGAGAAGGCCCACTAGCACATGAAATGTCTGTAAGACAAAAGGAGAGTAAAAAGAGTAGTTATATAGAGCTGCAGGTGGTAGACACACTCCAGCCCTCTACCATTTAAAGAAGATCATCAGCATTTTCTTCTTGGCCCTGTATTTTGAAATAAAAGGTCAACCAACAAAAACCAAGAGGCAAAGAAAACAAACACCTGGCAGACATTGCCTACAATTCTTTCCATTAAAAACAAGAATGGAAAGATTATCATTCTTAGAACTAAGTATTGATTGTAAACAGTAGTACAGGAGTGAGAACAATGTCTTATTTCACCTATTCATTTTTCTTACACTAGTTCTCGGAGGCAGTACAGTGTGTTCTAGTTCTTTGTCTCTGGTGAGCAATACAGGTTATATGGCTAAGATTGAGTTCAATAATATGTCAAAGCAAACAGAATTTATGTTGTGACCCTCAACACCCTTACTTGGCATGTCATAAAAAAATTGTTTCACTGAGAGATTCTACCACTGAAAGGGCATTGGATGAAGAGTGGCCCCTTTCTATTCTCAACACACACACGCATACACACACACAAGTGGTTTCCCTTCTACAGGCAAACTTCTGGCCCAACATTTTTCCTAACCATAGCAAAAATAGTGAGTCCAAACAAGGTGAAAGAGGAGAAGAAATCCAGAGACACAGCCCATATAAATGCACGGAAAGGGAAGGCACACTCACAAGTGTCTGACAGCAGGGAATGGACTTCAAAATAAGGCTGACACTTCTCACAGTTTCACCCTGAGACTCCCAAAGGCCAAAATGAGAGTCTCAGGGTGGAACCATAAGAAGTGGCAATGCTACTTGGGGGAGGGGGAGGAAAACCACACACACTTGCCTGGTTGACCACCGACACATTAGACTGTCAGTTCAGTGACAACCCACCTTTCCCACAATGGTGGCACACTGAGTAGGGTCCAGTAGCAAATGGGGCAGGATGTGTTGCCATGAGGAAACACAGCAGTGGCACCCTCCCCCATCTCAGTGATGTCACAGGTGGGGGGAGCACTACTGCTGTGTTTCCAGATGACGATTCCCTCGCCACCCCTGACCTCATGATTTCTACTGGGATCCTACTAACTGCATTGCCAGTGGGGGAAGGGCAGGCTGTCCCTGAAAGGACAGGCTGATCTGCATGCAGCTACTCAAGCCACTTGGCAAGGGAGTGTGCCCCTCCCCCCCCCGGTATCAGATACTTGCATGTTCAGATTTCTGCCCCATGCATTTATGTGTATCGCAGCCATTGGTTTTCTGACCTCCAAGGTGTTTCCCAACTAAAATTCAGTGAGTTTACATCAGCACAGTGCTTTGAATATATGGACCTTCATTTTAATTTTATTAAAAGACATAAAATAATGTACAAAAGAGAGCATATAGTAGCTGTCCATATTTAAGCATAAGCAATCAGCTTAGTCTCAAGTACATGAAGTGCATTTCATGTTATTATTTGTATTACAATAGTCCTATTCTACAGGTCTCAAATAGGGCTCAAAGGCGGGGTGGGGGGGAGGATTAAGTGCTGTACAAACACACAGTATTTGCCCTGATATTAACAAACCCAGTGAATCCCCTCGTGACCCCTCAGATCTCTACATGAAGAAGATCTGTGGATCTCCCACCATGATCACACTCTAAGGCCAAGAGGTTTCCGTTTCTATGACAGTATTTCCAAATACTCCAGTTAGCTGTAAGAGGTCAGAAATTTGCACTTCAGGGGGTGTATGGGTGGACTGGGACAGGAGACATTACAACAACACTTATTGGGTATTTTTACACACACCTTAAAGTGCTGGTCTTTAAGTCTTCTGGATTTACAAGTCCACAAGTAAGTTCCAGATACATTCGTCACACACACACACACACACACACTGCCCTGAGGCAGCCTAAAGTAGCCACAGCTGTAGATGTGAGGTGTTGCCATGGAAACCAAGTGACCACAGCTGCCTGGAGCAAAGCAATTTACCAGGAAAACTTTTTACACGCAAAAGTTCTGGGAGGAGTTCTATGCAGAAGTTCAAAGAGCCAGATGTTTAAGATCTGGGTCACTGATTTAGACACACAGAAAGTTCAGGATGTAACAACAAGCATGCAGGAGAAATGTGTGTGTAAAAACACTAATTGTTTCACACAAAACCCAAGGAGAATGAAGGAAAAGTTAAATGCAGCTTAAATCATCATTAACCTAGCTTACCCAGTCCATGATATAAAACCCAATATCCTTCACGTGAGGCTCTGAAAAAGTCCTAGTAGTGAAAGTCTGACAAACTTGCATTTCTTGTGTGTGTGTGTGTGTGTGTGTGTGTGTGTGTGTGTGAATGTAGGACAACAAAGGCTACAGTCCCCACATGAATAGATCAGAACTCCTGAAGGTGTTCTGGTATCAGAGCAGGTTCCAGAAGCAAAATATCCAGCTTCCCTCCCTCCCACACCAGCTCATTTTGCTGCAGGCCTCCTTCAAAGAATAATTCTGAAAAGTCAGCAAGCCATAGTTTTACTCCTCTTAGGAACTGGTCCTGTAGGAAACAATGGTCTGCCCTAAATATTAGGGGTGGGACACTGTGGCGAATTACAAGGTTTTTTTTGTTTTGCTTTGCTTTTTTGTTTGGTTTAAAGGTTTTTATGAATTTAATTACTGGTCTATATTTTTGTTTCGTTATTTAAATCTATGGAACCTTTAAAACCATCCCCCCCCCCAATCCTGTGGGGGCCTATTTCCCCACATCCCCACCCACTGGGGCCCTGGCATGAACTTACCGACCTCTGAGGACTTGATTGAAGGTCCACTGGCCTGCCGCTGGTGTGGACGGCCTCCCAGCAGGCTCCTTTGCTACAGGGAGTTCCACTCCAGAGTATGTCACATGCAAATGGCCACTGGGGCTATTTTGTGCATGCACAAAATGGCCTCCGGCCTTAACCAAAATGATGGCGGCAAAAAAGACATTGCCACTGTTTTGGTTAAGGTCAGTGACCATTTTTCACATGCACAAAACAGCCCTTGCGGACATTTTGCCTATGAACTCTGTGGAGCAAGGAGCTCAGCAGCACATTGCAGCAAGGAGGCCTGCCAGGAAGTCTCCCACAGCAGCGGTAGGCCAGCAGAGCTTCAATCAAGTCCTCCGAGGCCTCTAATACATGCCAGAGCCCCAGAGGGTGGGGATAGGGGATCTGAAAAATAAAGGTCTGAAATGGCAGGCTGATGGCAGGAGGGGTGGGGTATTACATTGAAAAATAAATAGAGATAAATAAATAAATAAAAATTTACAGCCTGCTTCAGATTAAACCGTAATGGCCTTTTCCAAGCCGTTACAGTTTAATCCAAAACCGAAAGTCCCATCCCCAATAAATATAATACCAATACACTAAAGCAGGAGTGGGAAACCTCAGGTCCAGGGGCCAAATGTGACCTGCAGCTATCCTTTTTTTTAAAAAAAATTTAGCCCCTTTCCAGTTCCTGTATCTGAATCCTGTATCTACTTCTTACCCCGCAACCCCCAAGCACTGAAAGACTAAACTTAGGATGAAGGGAGCAAACATGAAGGCATACACACCAGAATAGGGAATGGATCCATAGTCTAGATCCTCCTGATCCTGAGTGTACACATACCTGTGGGGTGAACCATCGCTCAGGTGGTACAGTGCATGCTTTACATATATAAGGTTCCAAATTCAATCCCTAGCATCTCTGATTCAGGATCTCTGGTAACCCACCTGGGTCAGACCTCTGCCGGGGATCCTGGAGGATCTCAGGTAGCACACCTGGGTGAGGGCTCTGCCAGAGAGCGAGATTTGAAACCCTGCTGCCATGCCAGGTTGTGACAATACTGGGCTAAGATGGACCATTAATCTGACTCGGGCAGCTCCTTATATCCTATCCCTTAAGCACCTCTGGGACTATAATGTGAATAATTGTCTGTCTGCCTCCACTTTTGACAGTTCTTTGTACCCCCATCTCTCAATTTGACAGAATATTAATTTAGAATAAAATGACTCTTGCTGTAACAGAAAGTACTGAAGAGAGAAAAGAAAAAACCCACGTTGTACTAAGGGAACTAATAATAATGGGCGGGGGGGGAATGCTTTCAAATACAGATTATTTTCTCACTGGAAAGGAGACGTGAACAAATTAAACTGAATATTTTCTTTGAAAAATATTGGTTGGGGAACAAATGAGAGTCTGAAATAATTGTCTATATAAGCACATGGGGGGTGGGGGTTGATTGGCTTGGCATATGAAAACCCTGTGAAAAGAAATTCCTGATTGACAGAGCTCTGAAAGGAAACAGGCACAAAGGTAGCACAGCCTCCTCATTCTGTTAAACAAGGAGAGAATAAATCTGTGTGCACTGATTACATGACTGGATAAAAACCCTCTGTTCTCATGTGGGACCAGATGTTTGCACTCTTAGGCTAAATAAGAGCTTACCTCTTGAAGATTTCTTCATTAAAATCAACCCAAATAAGGGACACATCATGGCCCCAGCTCTTTCCCATGACCCCCTCCCTTTAATAGTTGGAAGTTTGTTGTTTGCTTTTGGCCACAAAGTGCCATATAAGTGGCCAGCATAAGAAGCCACAACAACCCACCCTGCCCTGTGGGGCCCTAAAGCCCATTGCGTTTGGGGCCTGCTGGAAGGAAGCCCTGCCACTGCTGCTCTAGAAATTCAGGAAGAGACCACAGTTGAAGGCATTCTGAAGGGGCCCTGGAAGTAGGGGAAAGCATAGTCCCTGGGCTCTGGCCCCTTTTGTCCCCGCCTAAGGCTGGCCCAGAAAGTGCCCAAGCCCCCAATATATCTCACGGAATCAACTGCTTTAAGTGCGTTTTGCATTTTTTTATCACCTTTCATCTGAGAGTCTCCAGTTCTGCTTCTTTGCAGAATGAAGTCAGATCAGTTTTACTCTCAGGTAGAACACTTCCCTTAGGTGGTAAAGTGAGAAGTTCCTCTAGTTAAGTTAGGCAGCAGACTTTGCTTGGGGGGAGTACAAGGGCCTTGGATGTAACCACACAGTAAGGGGAGGCTTATCAGAGAGGAGATACATGAATTGTTTAAATGCATCTTCTTTCTGCAGACAGTTATTTATGTCATTGCCAATCCTGCACATGGAACAAGAAGATTGTTGGGGGTTTTTCAGAGGGCTTGGGAAAATAAGAGGAAAATTTTCACCCACCATCTCCTATATGATTCTGCATCAATAGATTCCTGTGTGTGGTTTTCCCGTAATCTAAATCTAGCCTCCCAAGGCTGCTATGGCATGGGTCAGTCATTGGCAGAATTTTGTTTTCGTAGCCGTTGTGCCAAAATCTGCTCTCAGCTTCACAGATGAAAAAGTCCAAGAGTTCATTGTTCGAGTTCCTATGGATTAATATTGGCAGAACATTGGAATTAGATCCATTGGCCACAATCCAATGCCCTGCGGACCGTGTGTGCATGTGCATGTGCATGCATGTGTGTGGTTTCCGCAGGGCACAATGTGACTGCAATGTGGATCCGCAAAGTTTGCGCACTGCTGAGCATGCACACTCACGCACATGGTCCGCGGGGCATTGGATGGAACCCATTAAGTATTAATAGTGGGGAAGATGCATTGGAGATTCCTGTGTGAAAGGCAGATAAATAAATCAACACAGGTTGTACTAAAAACATGTGGGGGCCTTGTGCTAAATCATACTTTGGAGACCCTCTACTCAAGCCACCTACAGAGTGTGAAGAAGGGGAAGAGCTGTCCAGCTTCAGATTTGGCGTGGGTGGGAGGGGTTGCAGGAAGAAGGAACAGGGCTGAGGATTATTTATTTATTTATTCAGCATTTTATACCCCGCCCCTCCTGCCAAAGCGGGTTGCGGTGACTAACAGTTTATAAACATAAAAATATAAAATCACAATAATATAAATATATCAATACAATTAAAACATTTCTAAAAGGGACATAAATATATATATATGTAAAATAAACAAAAATATAACAAAACAACCCCCACCCTCACCATTAGGCAGCACTGATGTGGTTGTTGAGTGCTGTGCTGCCTTTCTGCCTGTACAGCAGGCACAGGGAAAGCTCTAGAGTTCCATCGTGGGAACACTCAGGGGCAGGAACCTGTCAGGGATATGCGGACATGCACACACTGACCGACCCTCAGTGCCCCACTCCCCCACCCAGTGAGTGTAATGATTAATCCAGAGACCTGGATCAGCATTGCTGGGAGAGCGATGAACCAATTTTCAGACCTGCAAGCTTAACGGGTTAACTTTTTGCTTAAGGAAAGTTACAGCCTGAGTGATGGTTGAGAAACTATGGCAACTACTACATATTTTAATTAGAAGTTGGTTTAAGACAGAGATATCATAATGGGTGCTTGTAAATCACTAGCTCTTAATTAAGGACTTAACTCAATAAATATTATTCATAGCTTCCTGGACCATCCAGTTCATGCATCCATCGCAGGCTTCAATATTCAGTAAGTCTGCTGCCTGCCAGAGAAGTGTGTGCAGTAAAAAGCTCATAGAGTAACAGCTTAATTTGCATTCAAATGATCTCCCTCACACTTTGGTGACCATGCTGTTAAATTACAGGTTTGGGTTACTCTCCTGTACAATTGCCCCTAAAGAAACTATTCAGTATCTTCAGATTCTCTGCTATTGATTTTTTTCACATAAGTATGTGGGGTAGGGAGGATCACATCAGCTAGGGGGGCTTTCCATTCTGCATGGCCAGAGAAAAGTTGTAGAACTGGACGTGGCATAGGGCTCTGAAAGAAAAACTCTGAGCTGAGAAGTGACAAAAAGACTTTGCACTATCTTCATAGAGACAGACCCAAGGGTCTTCATTCATTTCTAGATACCCACCTGACATTAACAGCACCTAGGGCTTGTTAACTGGAACACTTTTCTTAGAGATAAATTCCTCCTACATTGCTGTACTTTTCCTGTTACCACCACAAGCTGGGGATGGTTAAAGCAAAGTTACATTGGGAATACTTGCCACTGCAAAGAAACAAGGTTGAAGCAGGGAGACAGGTTCCTACTCCAGTGCAGGTGATCTTCTATACAGAGGAGGGTGTTAATTACCTCCACCCCCTTTTCCAAACACCATCAGTTCATTTTTGTGTGCATTCCCCTCACAGCACTGACTTCACTGAGTGATTATTATTCAAGTTCCCAATGCTGGTAGTTCCCTGCACACTGACCTACACACACAGTGCTGCCAAGGAGCAAGAGCAGGTGGCTCATGTGCCCATCAGCAGCCAGACAAATGGATGGTGGGTCTGCCAAAATCCTCTGTACGTCCACCGCATCCACACCCAAGACCCCCAAATCATCCCGTCCTTGTACCCCAGGCAGGAACAGCAGAAACAGGCAGGAGCACTGCCTTGGGGCTGATATCTTGGGACGAGAATAGGCAGGAAGACCCCACAAAGCCTGAAGGGAGCAGTACTAGCTGCTCACAAGTCAGAAAAAAATGATACACCATTTAACAAGATAAGGGTACTTCCCTGGTCTATGATTCAACCAATGTCCATCTCCCCACACACATAGCCTCCTCAGCCAGAGACCCGGAGCACCCTGGGCACGCGTGCACCAGACCAAGTCCATAGGCAACCCCATATTAGGTGAGGGGGCGGGGGGGAACAGACCTCAACCTGGTGACAGACAGGGAGGGGAGGAGAAGGGTACCCTACCCAGGGCAGTTCTCACAAGTAACACACATGGGCAGGACACTTCACACATTCCCCCACTACCCAAGCCTGCCTTGAAAACACACCATTGCCCACCCTAAGAAGACCTGCTCTGCATTTCCCTCCACAACATCCTCTCCCCATCGGTGGGGTGGGATTCCTTCCCACAGAGGAGAGGCCAAGGTTTCTAGGGACAGAGAGAGGAGGCTGTTGTGTAGCTCACTCGAACCAAGACTGATCATGTGTGATTCAGGGAAACCCAGCATGAGGTCTCCAAGCCCAGAGTGTCACGTTGTGTCTCAGTTTCCCAAAAAGGAATTTGTGCTTAGTGGTCCAGGCTTGACATGATCTGGTCTGGATATAGGGCACTCTTTTACAATATGTGGAATTTGAGTTTACACTTTGCTAATAAGCCAGTCAGTTCAGCAAAGTATAGTAAAGACAATTTATTTATATAAATGAGTCTATGAGACTTATGAATATTATAAAATATGAAACAATAGTTTACTTAAGCTCAAATAAATCATAGTACAAAAGAAACTGTGTCATTTAAAAGTACATGACTTAGAAAGACATTTCTGTTCAGAGAACAGTTCTGTTACAAATTCAAAGATCTTAAATACTACAAGATATAACATATGCTCTAAGTATTATTGCTATGGTTGACTCAATGCATCATATTAATATACATTCATATTACCCAGTCCTTGCCTGATTCTGCCAGATGGAAAATGAGAAACGTTTCAGGAAAGGAAGCTTTCTGAAAAATCCATCTTTCCTCTCTCTTCTTATAGAATGAAAGATGCTTGGAGGTCAGCTAAAAATGATGCCAGGTCAAAACTGCTGACAGGGAGGGTTTTTTCTCAAAATACATAGTAAGAAGCCTGTTGATACATACTAAACAGGTTGCTATCATATAAGATAGGATTAACAATGAGTAAACTCCAAACAAACAAGGCCTCTTCCTACCCTGCTTGAGAGTCAAGTATCTTGACTCTATTCAACAGAAACTGTTAATTTCATTAAGAGACAGACTTGATTATACCATCTATTCCAGTATACAGGCTGATTTTCCAGTATCTGGTCAAGAGTTCAGTAGAAAGGTCACTATAGGACAGCTCTTTTAAGAAGTCATCATACAGAGAGGCTAATCCTGATTTCCAATATATTTAAACATAGATGGTCAAACATATATCCCTATATACAGGATACATGACAAGAGCACACATATGTTCCCCATGGGATGCAAGAACCATGTGCAGAGAAGGGGAGACATTGAGGCAAGAGATGGGGTTGCTGGCGGGATGGTCGCCACAACCTATCAGGGGAACGGGAAGGCATCAATGGAACAGTGATCTGTAGATCAAATGGCATGCTCACAGTGCAGCCCAGCCTGAGTGCCCAACCTGATGCAGGCAGTGACTGCTGCTGGAGATATACAGGTGGAGGTTACACATCGAACAGTGGTTGCTAGGGATGGGTGAACACAATTCAGAAGTTCGGAGGTCGGATCGAACTCGACCAGTTCGGTCAACCGAACTGAACTTCAGAACCGAACTCGATTTTCGAACTGAACCGAACCAAATTTCCAAACTCGGTTCTGTTCGCCCATCCCTATAAGATAGTATTCCATTTAGTTCAATGAGGTTTGAATTTCCAAACTCTGTTCGGAAGTTCGGAGTTCGGACTGAACGCAAATAGTTCTGTCGACCGAACCGAACTTCCGAATCAAACTCAATTTTCGAACCAAACTGAATTTCCGAACTCAGTTCTGTTTGCCCATACCTTGGGGTTACTTCCTTCTACACTCCCTCAGTGCACTCCAGAGCCACATCATCTCTGAGGGTGCTCTGAGGAACACTTATCTCAATGCCACCCTCCCCACCCTCCAGTGCACTTGTAGTCATGTAGTTACTTGGATGTCAGTCTCCTTTTCCTCTCCTACTTCTCCCCACCCCTACATAAGTGATAGACTTTGTGACCCAGCTGAATGGGATTAACCACTGGGTGGCCATGACAGGGTGCAACCACATGAGGAAGAACAGACCCCAGTGTGCAGACCATCCCAACCAAGCTGGGTGCACACCCAGCCAGGTAACATGAGACAGGTAGTCACAGGAGGCACTTCACCACTATTACAAAACTTGAACAACACCACGGCCATCTTTCTGATAGCAATGGAGCAGGAGGTGCTATCATGTGTGCAGGCACTTCTCAATGCCATAGAGGAGAATAAGGAGGTGCTAAGGGTGGCTCTAGCTACCTTCACAGATTGTTGCATGGCCATATGTGACTACCTGGACATGGTCACTGGAGCTGCGGCAAGGGCTGTTTTGTGCAGCAACATATGGTTTCCCCACAAGGTCAGGTGAATCAACAAGTCTCTTTAATGATGGCAATTAGGTGTGCTTCCAGGGATGCTGACCAACATGGGGGATCTGATGAGGGCAGTGACCTACTTGCCCCAGGACACCACGGCCATTATTTTGACCTTGTGTGAGGCAGTGCCGCTTGGCAGAACCACCTGGATCATTCTCTGTAGCACAGAGTGGTGGGAGAATGCACTTGCCACCTAGGGAGAGGACCAGTGGACAGAAAACTGCAGGATGTCCAGGTGTTTCCTCTACCGCATCCTGAAGATCCTCCAACCCACTGGAATGGGAGTACACTGTTATAAGGGCCCCAGTCCCCATGGTCAAACATTTTGCCATCCCAATCTGGAAGTCCACGACAACATACTCCTGCTGCTCCATGGCCCAACAGTTCAGAGTATGCTGATATACTGTTGCCGCCATAGTAGTGGGGGTTTGCAAGGCCATTCTGGATGTACTGCTGGACCGAGTGGTGCAACTGACTAACCCCCAGGTTGACATCGAGGGCTTTTGGAGGTTGTACATCGGGGCAATCAACAGAAGCCACATCCTTATCATCCAAACAACCCACAGCCACAATGACTTCATAAATCACAAGGGTCACTGCTTGGTGATAGTGCAGGGGACCATGGACAACCATCAATGGTTGATAGACATCATGGCTTACCATGCCCTCAATGCCCGCATCCTCCACTGATCACCCATTTGCGGCCACATATACTCTGGGGATGTTGCACCCAACCTCCTGGAGAACATCAAGGGGGTGGTCATGGGGACCATTATCATGGGGGATGTAGCCTACCTCTTTAATCCTTGGGTTATGAGGCTGTTTGGCATGCCCCACAATAATGAGGGAAGCCTCTTCGACCGGTGGCTGAGCACCACCTGGGGCATGGCGGAGAGAGCATTCGGGCTCCTAAAGCAGTGCAGGCACTGCCTTGACCTTATATTTCAAGGTGCAGTCAATGTCCTGATGATTTCTGTAGCTTGTGTCTTGCACAACATCTGCAAGATTGACAGGGCCAATTTGGACAAACCGCCCCCTGTCCCACACAACTGGACTGGACAGTACCCCTCTTACTCAGCTATAAATAGACTTTGCAATGGCTTGGATGCCACACATACACACACAAAACATTTTAGCACAAGTGTCAGAGCCTGGCCTTACACCCATGGCCTCGAACCTATGGTCTCCAGACTGAGTGGTGGCTGTATCCCCTATGCGCCACCGCCTGGTCTGCTTGATTTGTAATTTTTTCACTTTGTTTAGGGATGTACAAACGCGGTTCAAAAGTTGGGCGGACTGAACTCGACTAGTTCGGTTGACCAAACCGAACTTCCAAACCGAACTTGAATTCGACCGAACTGTTTGGTTGAATCTGAACCAGTTAAGAAGGCCAAAAACAGCTTAAAACACTGGGTTTGAATGTAAAAACTCGGTTCAGAAGTTCAGAATTTGACTGAACTCGACAAGTTCGGTCGACCAAACCGAACTTCCGAACCGAACTCGATTTCAACCAAACTGTTCAGTCGAATTTGAACCAGTTCGGAAGGCCCAAAATAGCTTAAAATACTGGTTTTGAATATATGAACTCAGTTCGAAAGTTTGGAATTTGACCGAACTCGACTAGTTCAGTCGACCGAACTTCCAAACCAAACTCGATTTTTGAACCAAACCGAATCGAATTTCTGAACTTGGTTCTGTTCACACATCCCTAACTTTGTTGTTTGTTCCCTCTCCTGTATGTGGCCATGCTCACCAACTTCCTGATTGGCTCCCAGACTTATATAAGTCATGCTGGAAGCTACAGGAAGTTGGTAGAGCATCTGTTGCTGTTCTGACCCACTCTTGAATGTCCTCCTTTTCAGCTTCAAATCATGTTTTCCTTTATTGTTAATGTTTGTTTGTGTTTCCTTTTCCCTGCTTAGTAGTCCTTCTTTCCCTTCTTCTAATGTGCATACTTCCCTTCCCCCATGGTTCCCAGCCTCCCTATTAATGCCCCCATTTCTCTTTGGGTTCTCCCCTGATTCCTCATAGTTTTAGACCTTAGTCTAGTTCCTTCTTGCTGATTTCCCTTCTGCTACATGTTTAGATATAACAAGTCTCTCAGAATGGGGATTTACAAGTTTGATGAGTGATGATATGAGTTATCGGATATGTTGCAATAGATTATATTATGTAAGTACTATGAGGTTTATATCTATATTAAGAGTAGACTTTTTCAACTAACGGTGTGTGAAGAAGTAGAGAGAGCAGGCGAAGCGTGTGGAAGATTTGAATATGCTTCTGCTTGCCAATGCCTTTTGAACATATTATTAAGATTTTGATATTTTTATTGGTAATAATTGATTTTATGTATAATTGAATAATATGGAGGGATTTGTTTATAGAAATGACTGTATGTGATGACCACAGCGAGAGCTAGTGCCAAATAAAATTTTGATTTGATCCTCTCCCCCATAGTTCTAGTTTTGAAGTATGTCCTGCTTGCCATAGCTTTAGCGTTTGTTCCCTTCCTTATCCCCATAGCTCTGTTCCTGCCTTCCCTCTAGCCAGATCTCTGTTCCTGTCTTGCTATGTGTCTGGTTTCCCTCATTTCCTTGTCTTGTCATAGTCTTCTTGTTTATTGCTTGTTCCCCTTCTTGGTACTCACTCCTTGTTTTATGCTTGACTCCTTGTGTTCCTGCAGGAACATTCTCTCCTGTTTCTATCCTGCCTAATCTCTTTTGACCTTTCTCCCAAGTCTAACAACCGGGTTAAAGTTTTAATTACCTGATTAATGACTTTTCTGAGCAAGACTGGGTTTGAGCACATGGTAAAGAAGAGCTTTAGTGAGTCAAGGTCTTTCTGAATTTATTCTGCTTATTTTTGAATAAATGTTTATAAAGGGAGAAAAGAATTTTTAATCCAAAATAAATAAATTCAATTTTAGACTTGGAACCCAATATCTCAAAAGGTTAAACTGATGATTTAAAGAAGTCTAGAGAATGAAAGCTTAGAGTGATATAATGTCCATGAAACCATTTAGAAAAAAACTCTGATTGGACAATTATTTTCAGCAAATATAATCGTTTGGGGTTTTTCCTACTTAATGCATACCAGTAATGCTGACTTTGTCAAGAGGCAGGGACTGAAGAAAGAAACATTGATTACTGGTGGAACCATTCCTAGCAGAAAGAATGTAACAGCAAATGTTATATAAAATAAATAAAGCATTCTGGAGTGCATCATGTTCTACTCACTATGTGGGTAGCATCCCATCCTAGTGCAAGTCAAAATGATTTGACATAGCAACCCTTATTAATGTAATGCAAGTTGACTGGCCATAAATATGACACATTAAATCTCATACCAAATACCAGAGATAACCTTCCTGCATATAGAAGCTAAAACAGATTCACTTTATATAAGCATTTCTTTGGGAACGTTGTGTGTACTCAAACCTGTCTAACAGTAAGTATGCAAATTAATGACAAACCAGCCAGTCAAAATTTCTGCTACAGCTAGATTGGATGGGTAGGTGCAAATCAAATCAACTTAACTAATATTTTAACTAGCCTGTACAACATCAAGCAATGTACTGTAGTGGCAATGCAGGGGAGGGAATCTGGTTTATTCTCCACCAGGATATTACCAAAGCAATATGTGTAATTTGGTGTATAGCAAGGACAAAACTTGTCTGTTTTGTAGAAGCAGTTCTAGGAGTCACAGCTTTTGTGAACAGAATGGAATTTTGTGATCATTTATTCTGACCTCCTTCCTAACAGACAAGAGAATTTTGTCTCAGCCTAGCTCTATATACCTGAAGTAATAACATGGGTGGGCTGTAGACCTGAAATGGCTACACGATTTAGTGCCTTGGGAATACCTACAACTTTGGGTGCTGTGCTGGGTACCCAGAAGGGTACCCGAGAACGAGATCACATAACTGATTACCTGGAAAAAGAATGTTTACCGTTACTGATTTACCAGTTGCAAATTAGTAATGTGGGTGGAAATGTGGAAAAATCGGATGGAAACTTAAAAAAACAAAAACAGCATCAGAAGCTGGTATTTCAGGATGGTAAGTCAATTAATTGGGTACTTAGTACCAGGAATTTTGGGGCTCATTTGAGTACCAGAAATTCAACAAATATTCCCCTTTTTGTGGGTGCTAGTTTTGACTCTAGTGAGCTAAGCTGCAGCATAAACTCTGATACACAGCTATTTGTATGCATTACTTTGTAATTTATTGCATATATCTACTTACTATGAGTTAAAATAGACAAGATGGTGGTCTGCGTGACTACGTTGGCCCTCTATGGCCTGCCTGGGCCCGGAACCTGCCCACTCGTGTGTTCCCATGCCATCAGATGTTGGGCCGTGGATGCCCAGGGGTGGGGGGTAGGGAGAAAGGTCGCTGGCCTGGGATGTGCCTCCAAAAAACCATCCTGGGCCAAAGGCCGCCTATGTGGATCAACATGGGAAAATAAAGGCTGGTGCATCTGTTTGTCCCCCCTATTCCCACCATGGGACAGGGGCAACCATGGTCTTTATGGTGGGGGCAGGGCACTGGAAGTGTATGGGGGGGGTGTGAGGCCACCCTCTGCACGTCTTTTGTATTCCCCTGTCCTATCTGGAGCGTGGGATGGTAGGAAAGCTCTCTGGCCACCAGGAGTCACAGACACATCTGTTCTGTGCTTCTGGTCAACCTGGGGAGGGGTGGTCATGCTTCTCCACCCTGGGTGGGGCAGGGAGCCATCTCACTGCCTGCTCTTCATTTCTGTTGCTCTTCTTTCATCACCATCACACTATACTCTTTGGCATTTTCTTTTCTAGAGATTGCTCCAAATGATCCCTATTCCAGGGTTTCAGATTAGATAAAGCTTTTTTCAGAAGCTATCAAAATCACTTGCTCTTGGAGAAATGAAAATAAAGTTGATGCTAAACAAAATTCTCTTTAGGAATTGAGAATAGTCCCAATAGTTTTTGTTTTGTTTTCAGGCAGTTTGCTCAGTTTCTAAGGGACAAATAAAACCCATTCTCCTCCCATGAGGCCAATCTTTTCATTCACTGCAACCCTTGAAGATTCTTTGATTTTGTCCTAATTTCAAGGAGTTTTTAAATCAGCTTTTGGGTTATATTCCTATGCCAGGTATCTCTTGCAATAACTCTCAAAGGTAGTGGCTCTCCAACTTTACCCTTTTAGGATATTGTCACCTGCACACTTGTACACGATATCCCCAAAGGAAACTTGGTTACCATTAACCATATCTTTGTGTGTGAATAAAATACCCTGGGGTTTGGGGGATTGGGGAAATCTACTCCAATTACTCCTGGTAGAATTGGAGAAATCTACTCCACTTTGTTTTACTACGAAGTAGATTTCTAACCTAAGACAGTTCTGATGTCAGTTGACATAGGCTGTTTTCACACAGACGGGGGTGGGGTGGGGGGATGTGGGTGTGTCTTTACACGGACACCCCCCCACCTCCACCCATCTCTACCCAACCCCTTTTCACAAAGACATTCTAACACTGATAAGATGGGTGTTACATTTTATTATACATGTTGCAGGGCTGCAGGTGTGCCCTATGGGTGACCTGCAACATGTATAATAAAATGTAACACCCATTTTATCAGTGTTAGAGTGTCTGTGTGAAAAGGGCCCTACAGGGCCTCCTCCGGTTTTCCGGATGGCCCCATGGGTGGAGGTGGGTGGGTGATGGGTGGCTAGAGGGGTGTGCGGTGTGCTCCAGGAGCACACGCACACAAACACCCACCACCCATGGTGTTTACACTAGTGCACCCCCATTCCCCCTGTGTGTAAATGAACACACACACACATACACACCCCTCCACCCACGGAGCCTCCTCCATTTACCAGAGGGCTCTGTGGGTGGAGGCGGGTGTGTGCCGGAAGCACACATGCACAAGCACCCATGCTTGTGGTGTTTACACGGGTGCACACCTGGCACACACCCATCCCACCACCAGCTGTGTACATGGACTGCCCCCCCCTCACACCCATCTGAACACTGAGCAGGGGGGTAGGGGGCATCAATGTAAAAATGGTCCATCTCTCTCAGCAAGCACTGCCAGTTGTTAACCCTTCCTTTGCCAGACTGAGACTATCCAGTAGGAAATCCTCAGGACCCAGCTTTCAACAAAATGACACCACAATTATCCCAAGCTCACGTCTCTGCTGAGAACCTCTTGAAGCAGAGGCTTGCCTTGGCAGAGCACTCCCCCCAAAATGAACTCCCACTTCTGCAGTAGGACCTATTGTTAGAGAGTTTACAGAGTTATGGTTCGAGCAATCTCTGACAGGTTACAGTACATCAAAATTCATGGTTGAGGGAGTTAGTCCAAAACCACCAATATTGTGGGGACTAATAGTGGAGGGTGGTAATTCCAAACACCAATATTGACCAACATCAGTAAAAGATGGATAGTCTATATATGCATTCTGAAACAATGAATGCTAAATACCAATTGACCTATGAAATGTTTTGGTCATTGGAATGTGTAAAAAATGTTTTTTTGCTGTTATGTATGTTCCAACATTAGCATTCATGCTCTAGAATAAGCAAAATATTAAGTTTTCTCTTGGTATTTGATATAGATTTTGAAATTAGAATGCTTCTCTTTGTGTAATTTGTTTTGCCTCACTCAGTGGCAAAACCATTGACAGTGAAAATTCTTTGGCTCCAATGAGAGGAGATGAAGATGAAGTTTGGAGATTTCTATGGTGATGGAAAGTAGGTGAAATTAAGAATTATTATTCTCACATGGAGCATTCTCGTCCAACCCCCATGCGTAAAGTGATTCATATATTATGCCTTAGTACACATGTCAGGAAACATAATCTGTTGCATCAACAAAAGTAGCTTTGTGTTTTGTGGTACCAGGTTAGTAATTATGTATATTTATTTTGCTTTTAGTTGATGCATAAAAGATTTTTTAGGAAAAATGTGTTTAAAGATAGGCAGATGGCTTCCCAGTATAATTAAATATTTTACTTACAATGTGCAAAATTGGGAAGCTACAGATTCTGATTTTGCAAAATCAGTGTATAGCAAACAGAAAATTGATTTGTAAGAGTATTTAGTAAAATGATTCTAGGTTTCAGGAACATAATGGATGTTCATTTTCTCCTGAATGAAGGACCACTATTGAGGTTCCACATTACTAAACAAGAATATATTTTTTCCACATCTTTTTAAGCCTGGAACATTTTTGCAATTGAGATTTTGGTACTTGATTAGTGAGGTATAGTGTTTCTCATTGCCTCGAAGAAAAAAAATATTGGAGTAAGGACATTGCTCTTAGAAGTTGCTGGAAAATAGCAAGTGGAAACAAATAATTATACTGACCCTAGATTTCAGCCTTTATTTTAAAAATACTGACCTATTAAAGCAGCCCTTCTCCTAGGAGATAGCTGAAATTCTGGTTATTCAATGACAGTGTTCCATCAGTTGGCAGAATTCTGGTTTATAATACCCTTATACATTTTCTGGAAAAAGGGAAGAGACACAATCTGTTGACCATTTGTGACTATCTTTGCTTGAAGAAAGAATGGTACCCAAATACTGCTCCCACTCCCAATACTAGTCTCCTCTAGCAACTTACCAAACAACATTCACCATGCACTTGACATCAGCTAGCACTTTTCACAGGCTAGAGTCTGTAGGGTGCTCCATGCCCCAAATATAAGAGCTCCAGCTATGTGTCCCTCCCAACTCCAGTAGCTCCCATAAAGCTCCTGTTGGCACCTGGCCTGATTCCTCATCCAACTAACTCTTACGTAAATTCCCAGCCTAAGATGACTGGGAGGTCATGAGGCAAGCTTCTAGACCCTGTGACCTCACCTTTCTCAAGTGGTCCTCGTCAGCCTTTTTTTTTTTTTTTTTTTAAAGACACTCTCTTTTCCTTCTCACTAGAAAACAGCTTCCTCTCTTGCTACAGCCAATTAACCACCTCTGGTATCTCAGCTGCACCCTAGGGTCACAGTCTGCAATGAATTACAGTCTGGGCTAGGGATGAGCGAACAGAACTGAGTTCGGAAATTCAGTTTGGTTCGGTTTGGTTCGGAAATTCAGTTCGTTTCGGAAGTTCGGTTCGGTCAACCAAACTATTCGAGTTCAGTCCGAACTCCGAACTTCCAAACAAAGTTTGGAAATTCAAACCCCATAGAACTAAATGGAATATTATCTTTTAGGGATGGGTGAACAGAGCTGAGTTCGGAAATTCATTTTGGTTCAAAAATCGAGTTTGGTTCGGAAGTTTGGTTCAGTTGACTGAACTGGTCGAGTTCGGTCCGAACTCCTAACTTCTGAACTGCGTTTTCCCAGTCTGGGCCCACCTCTCCAAACACTCGGCAGGGCCATGGCCCCAGGCTATGTACTTTTCTGCACTTTGGGGGCCTTGGGGAATATCCTTTGCTGTGTGATTGCCCTGATTCTTCAGAGCTGCAGAAACAGGGTTCCCTCCCAATGGAACCCCTAACACAATGGTATTTAGATCCCCATAGGAGCATTGGGGACTTTCTTAAAGCTGATCCTTCCCCCCTCCCAGGACTGAGGCCCTCCAAAAAGAAGCAGCAGCTGGGGGACAACACTCACATCATATGGCCAGCATATTACCTGCCCCCGAATGAGGCCAGCTGCAAATGGGGCTAGAGTCGCCCCACTTCTTTCCCTAGCAGCACAATTGGGTTGCTGGAGGGATCTGTGTCCTCCTTCAGCTAGTAAACAGGGAGATAGGAGGAAGCCTAAGTGAGAATGTGAGTACATGTGTGTGTATGAGAGAGAGAGTGAGAATGAGAGTGTGCATGACCCGACGCCTTGCTTCAACTCTGTGGTTTTACTTGCACGTTGTGCTGATAGGTTTTTTTAAACAAAATTAACTAGCACTTTGTGTTTGTAAGAAAGCACCAGGCTGCCAAGCAATAAAGGGGATAGGGCCATGGGGGCCCCCATTTTTTTTTCTATGTGCCACTCAAATTCTAAGAATGCCTGCTCAGGGGGTATTCTAATACCATTTCTACAGCTTATATGCTTTTCTGGTGCAGGGCATTTCCTGTGGCAAAAAAATGAGTAGATTTCCAGACAGTGGCTGCAATTTTCACATCACTTAAAGTCCATAGGGCTGATCCAGTACTTGTGCATGCACTATGTCCAAGTCATGCATGTGCACATTTTGCACAGGTGTTGCACAACTGTCACGCACCACACACACAGCCTGTACAGGGTAATAATTACTGGGATGGGCACAATTTGGAGAACATGAGTGCTTCTTTAATCACCTTTGATTTATCTATATTTTCGGAAGTTAGAAATGGTTCATACCACTTTATGGGGCTCTAAATTATACGTTGACTTCAGGGGTGGGAAAACTCCAACCCCAAAGCACTTTTAGTCTGGCCCCCAGAGGTTATCCCAAATTTCCATTGCTTATTATTTATTATTATTAACAAACATTTATATAGTGCCAGCAGTGTACCTGGCACTTTACAAAGTAATAAAATAGACAGGGTCCCTGCCCCTAGGGCTTACAATCTGAGAGACAGGAGCTGGGGGAGAGACTTAGGAAGGGGAACAGAGGGAGAGACAA
>QEPC01001188.1:497501-507784 GCA_003113815.1 Sphenodon punctatus
TCCATTTTTAATTTATATCCCGCACTCTCTCAACCGACTCGAGGCGGCTTACAACAAAATAAAGAAAATACATTTACTGGGTATATTCCCACACAGGGGACCCAGCACAGTAAATATACAATTAACATAATATATTAAATATACATTTCCAACCAAGATATAATCAAAACATTCTGCATAATGAACTTCCACTTATCATCACTTCTACACAGACCACCCCACATAACAGGGCGGTCTCCCCCTCCGTACCCTTCTTTCACCAGGGTACAGACTGACTCCGCCCCCCTCTCACCGGGGGGAGCCAGCCCCTTCTACCTTCTTTATCATAATGCAATACAGATGAGGGGGAGGTGAGCCCCGATTCCCCTTCCACCCACGCAGCCTGGAGGGGGGAGGGGAAAACAGCCCCCCCAACAGGTTCAGCCCCACTGAATCCATTCGGGCCAAACAGTCCAACCCCGAACAGTTTTGGGGGGGTCAAACCCCGAACGAGCCGATGGTCTCACATCCCTAGAGGCCCCACCTCTCCCTCACTACCTCAAAATGTCTGGTGGTGGTGGGCGGTGGCAGTTTTAATCTGCCATTGCTGCACCCAGCACCGCCAGAGCCCGACGCAGGGAGCGGGTGAGCGGGCCCAGTGTGGGAATCAGGACTCTAATACCACAGCGATGGATGGGGTAAGTGATCCTGAAATGGCTGGGCATGGGGACACGTGGAGGTGAGGACCCCTCCGCCCGTCCCCAAGTCCAGGCCCAGGTAACACCCCCATCTGATCTGGGGAGCAGCCCTTGATCCAGGGAGCACCCCTAGGAGAGTGGGTCCCTGCGTTTCTCCCCTGCTCTGGGCCCCACATCACCTAAGGCTGGCCTTACTGTGAGGGTAGTGGCCCAGCTTAGACCCTGGAGCATTCTGGTGAGGCCATACCCCACTCCCCACAGCACAATCCAGCCTGCAGAGTGCTGCGAGGGAGCAGATCTGGCCCATGGCTAGTAGAAGATTCTCCACTCCTGCTTTACTCACTTGAAAGCTGACATGCTGCTATTGGCCACAATTTCAACATAAATTAGTGCTCCGGGGTGTTTTTCCAAAAGCAAGCATAATTAGGATCTGAGATTTATTTATCTCACTACCTCAAAACTACAACAAACCAAAAATCTGCATATACAGCAAACAAAAGGGCTTTGCACCACATTCCAACAGCATGAAACTCTGGGGAAGATATATCAGATAAGATTAAAGATGAGATACTTGCAACTTGTCATTTATCAACCAGTATTGAGTATATTTTTTTCTGTATGTGAAAAGTCTTTGATTTCATCAGCTCTTTTTTACAGTCAGCCTATGAACCACTTCCGACTGGCTCAGAGACATGTTTCCCAAATTGTGGTCCATGGACAACTAGCAGTCTACAAGTCAATAGTAAAGTGTTCTGCTACTGATCCTCAGAACTGCCTCAGGCTACAGCCAACAAATACACACATTAGTCATTGCCTGGCACCCCATGTCCATAAATGGCTGCAGCACCATCAAAGACCAAAGATGTCTGTCTTGTGCAGCCATGACCTGTCCACAGTGAGTTTTTTCTAGAAGAGTACATGATCATTCATGAGGAATGGAGGGTCCTTGGTAGTCTGTTGTTCTAAAAACCATGGGAACCCATGGCTTAGATTATTACTGCCAAGGTTCAATTTGTATGTGTATGGGGAGTGCCAAGGCTCAGCCCTGGCAACTAAATTCAAGTGGGGGGAGGGGAGCTAAGCCTTGGGAAATGTCTCTAATAGGAGTCTGCACCCTGAAATGTGTCAGGCAAGGAAAAGGCTGGTATTGACCATTTCAAGGTTGGAAATGAAAGCCAGAAAAAATACTGGATGTTTTACTTGGCTTTCATTAATGTCTTTCCTGCTCCAACCCCTGTGCTGGTCATCACATAGATTACATCACAAGAACTTTGGCTTTAAACTTTTATATTCAGATGTAGAGGGGCAGGGTGGTTGAGTTGTTAGGTTATTAGTAGGGCTAAAACTTAATTATCAGTTTCCTGTAGGGATGGGCGAATGTGGTTCAGAAGTTAGGAGTTCAGACCGAACTCGGTCTGTTCGGTCGACTGAACTGAACTTCCGAACCGAACTCGATTTTCAAACCGGACTGAGCCGAATGTCCGAACTCCGTTCTGTTCGCCCATCACTAGTGGAAACACACACCAAAAACCTGGTTTTGAATGGCCGAACTTGGTTCAGAAGTTCGGAATTCGATCAAACTTGGTCTGTTCGGTCGACCGAACCGAACTTCCAAACCAAACTCGAATTTCATACCAAACCGAACCGAATTTCCGAACTCAAATTTCAAACCAAACCGAACCGAACCAAATTTCCAAACTCCATTCTGTTCGCCCATCCCTAGTTTCCCATTTTCTTGATGAGAATCACAATTTTTGTCTCATTCTTGCAAAGGAGAATGAGAGGAGAATCAGCTGGATTGTTGCAGAGAAACATGAGAAATCTCAAGAAACAAATTACCCACATTTTTGCATTAAGTCTCCCCCCCTCCCTCAAAAATCTGGAAAGGAGGGAATCTTTTCCACATGAGAGGGGTGAGAGCTGAAGGGAAGAGACAGGCTCAGCACAGCTTTTCAGAATTCTATTGGGTGCTGACTTCTGCTAGACAATGGAATGCTAGGATATCAGCTGTCTGCTCTTCCCCCTCCCATTCCTGAAAATATGCAATTGGGAAGCTTTTCCCCCTGAGAAGGCTGATACAGTCCCAGACAAGGTAAGAATGCTAGGCAGGGAGCAGTGTAGCTTCCTTCCCCTTTTAATTTCTCTGGGCTAGGAGTCCAGCCAGGGCACACTGGGGGAGGGGTTAAGCAAGATATCTTGCGAGAATTGAATCAGGTTCAAGATGTCTGTGAGAACTTGACTCTGATTCTTGATTCTTACAAGATAATTGTGAGAATAAAATCTATTCTCGTTTCAGCCCTAGTTGCTATCTGGAGAACAGGATTCATTTTCCTGCTCTGACAAGATCTGGGTCAGAAGGGGTGGCATCTGGGGCAGACTTGAGCCCTGACAATACATTTTTTTTTTATAACAAAGTAACCACTGATTACTGCAGATATTCAGTAAGTGCCACTAGACAACCCCCATGGTATGATTGGTGTCTCTTGAATAGATGATATCATTTACAAGGCAGGAGAGGGCTTTTTGTTAGACACTAATATTCTCATTTTTCTTTATTGTAGGCTTTCCCAATAAATGACAAAGATTAAAAACGGTGTCAAATAACCTAAATCTCCAGTGTGAGCGAGAGAGAAAAGCTCAGTTAAATGTTATTTTCCCCATCATTGGCTTTTTCATGTCCCCCTAATCCATTCTGGGGGACAGGTTCTAATCTCAGATATGTTGTAGGCATCACAGCATAGCTAAGAAAAGTCTGTTATTGTGCATCATGATTGAGATTAGAATCTGGCCGTTGTGTTGAAAATGAAACATTTGCATAAAGCGGTAATGAATTTTTATAAGAACCATATTTCCTAATATTTGCAACTCTGCAGATTTTTCCTTGAATTGCCTTCCATTCCACAGTTGGTAATTTTGTAAGACCATGCATATGGCAGCTACAAAACTAAAAATTTGTCTTAGGTGAGAGATACAAATGCTTTATAAATCACAGCATTCAACATGTATAATATATTCTGACCATTTTTCTTACACTAGTAATGAATTTATGGTGTTAGATAATATATTCTGACCATTTTTTTTACACCAGTAATGAATTAATGATGTTAGATAATAATTCAAAGAAAAATTCCAAATGCAAAATCTCCCAGGCTAATAGTGTATAACCCAACGACAAACAACTTAAATGTTGCCATCTATTGTCCCTTCCCTTGGCCTTCTCTTTAAGATGTTTCCCTCCTGGAGTTCTAGCCTATAAGAAGACACTGGGTGTTTTCAGATGAGATGCTATCCTGCATGACCACCCAGCAGCCATGGATCTGACTGCCCGGCTGAAGGTGGAGCAGCAGGATGCACACTCCTGCGACCCATGGAGTACTCATTCTCAGACACCCATGGAGCAAAGCCAGGAAATCCGTCATGACCTGTGTGGGGTAAGCCAAATGTGCAGCAGTTGCCTCAGTGACCACGGTAGCCATGCTGGGAGCTGCCCATTTGTTTCACTCCCCATGCCTTCCACATGTGTGGGTGCTCCATAGCAGAGCCACACAGCAACAACAGACCTTCCCCCTCCCCTTCCCCATTGACTTTCTCACCTGAAAACACCCACTTAGGAAAGTTCCAACGTGGGCCATTTCTGATATTATTGCAAGCTCCCTTTTCCCTTTCAGTGGTCACTTGTCTGAACTCTAGGCTCAGCTTTATAAAGACCCTGTCCCAAGTAAGCCAAATTAATCCCAGGGCAGGTGTGACCAGGGTGATCCCCAACAAAGGGCCTACTTCCCATAGACACTTATCGAAATACCCTGCCACAAACAGATTTTTTATCCTTCATATTAGGGACATCCACAGTCTCTTCCTCTTATTGTACAACATTCCAGTGGAATAGTGCCCACTGTAGCCATTAGCATAGGCATGTGTTCCACCTAAGTCGAAGGGACTAACACCCATACTGCTATTCTTCTGGAAAACTAGATTGTTAAATATTTGCTATTAAAATACTGCAGTCAGTTCTCTATTTTTTTAAAAAATCCTAAAATAATTAAGAGTTCAGTTTGTGGACTTTCAGATTGTAACCAGTGTCCATCCAGTACCAAAGAAAATCTTTCCCTCAGATAGGGTGTTAACATACGTGGGATGACTGGTCCTGCAACTTCGGGCTGGGTCAGGTTAGAGGATGGAAACTAACGTTCCCCCAGCCTGACCTGGGGGGGGGGGAGTGATATGCAGCTGGCTCCGCCCCCATGTTGCAGTCATCACCCTATCCCTCACCATGATGGGCAGCCATGGTTACCAATATCAGGCACTCATGGTTGACTGTCATGGTAAACCTCACCCTTGCTGAGAAGGGAGGGCACAAAACCAGATTTGCCCACATGGCTCACCCAGCTCTGTCCTGCCTCGGCAGCTCCCAGTCTTGGACCTGGGGCTGGGTTCATTTTGGGTCCATGTTTCCAACCCAGTCACCAACTCTGCTGGAGTTTGAACTAGACCCACATCTGGTGGGCCCAGAACAGATGTGCATGGTTCGGTGCTGGCCCAAGCAGGCCAGAATGGATGAACTGGACCAGAGACACGTGTGTTAACACGCATAGTCCTCCCATTGAAAATAGTTGGGTATAAGAGAGACAGATGGTGTTCCACCATTTTGTCCTCATTAGGACACATAAACCTACCTCTGTATATGTGTTATGGAGGTAAGAGAACTAGGATGTTTGTCGTGTTGATCTCAAAAGGACGAGATGAAGACAAAGTAATTCAGGTGATATCTTTTATTGGACCAACTAGAGTTGGTGAGATTATGCAAGCTTTCAGGCCACACAGGACCCTTCCTTGGGCAGGTAATAACCCAAGCCCAATTACAGAGATTTTAAAAAGTCTGTTCCTCTTCTTTTATATAATCTTAATTATTCACTCTGATTCTCTTGTTTTCTTTTCTAAATCATTTCTTACTGTTCTTTTATTATTTCTTATTGTTCTTTTGTTATTTCTTATAGGGGTGTTCATTCCTTTTAATTATTTAGAATAACTAAAATTAAAATCCCATTTTCATTTTCATTATTGTTATAACAAACATGAAAAAAATAGTACTGAAACTTCCAGAAAAAATGAAAAATTGAGGGCGGGGGGAGGAATGAAAAAATGGGATAAATTTCAGGCTGTACCCTCTTTGCTTTTCATCCAATTTGCATGAAATTTGGAAAGATTCTACCCCTCACCAAACTAATCATTCCTGAAAAATATCAGAAAGATTGGATAAAGGGTCCCAATTACATAAGCAATTTCAGAACATAACCAGGATTTCAGACAGCCAGGAAGAGGGGAGGGGGAAGCATCCCAGAAATCAAGAGACATGACTGACACATCCAGGCTGTCCAACTGGCATCTCAATCACATCCTGCAGCACTGTGACAGAGGACAAAAGAGAATCCTTATTGACTCTTTCCTAAGCAGATGCTTCAAACTTCCTAGTAGCAAGCAGAAGACCTTGGGGTGGGCAGAGAACAAAATGAGGATACAGGACTGACATTGCTTCTGAACAATTGGCATCACAAATCCAACGCGTACTACTGTGACAAACATTAGAAGATACCTGGTATAGGTTCATCCTCTGGAGAGGCTGTCCACATACTTCTATATTGCGAGTACCCAATCACTGCAATCAGGGAAGCTTGGGTGTGGGCACTGGGGAGCGAATATCAGCTTCTGCCAATCTGCACAGCCCCCGCCATGGTTAGATCTTGTGTGGCTTCGATGCTGGCTCAGTAGAGGAGTGCCCCAGGGTCCCATATTGTTTTCAATTTTCTGTTTTTGTTATTTAAATCTATTATTTTTGTTTTCATAAATATCAAATATTCGTTTTTGTTTTTGCTTTCATTTTCATTTTCTATTGGTTTCAATGGAAAACACTTTTTTGCCTGTAACCTTTTTGGGTTTAATTATATTTAGCTGTGATTTGGAGTACTTGTACATCCAATGAAAGGCATTAATGGTACCAAATCCCAAAAAGGTTGGATAAAGGAATTCAATTTTATAAGCAGTTGAATTATATTATTTTGCATAAATCTTTATATACATTTTTAGTTTTAAATTCTTTTCCTCACAGTTAATGTAGATGACAGTTGGAAAGTATACCCCTTGACATATTTACTATCTCTGCCAATTTTCAGAAGATTTGGATAAAGGGTCCTGGTGGTATAAGCAATTAACTTATAAGTGTATGTTTGACTGTAATATCTTTATAGTCCAACCAATGTACATATACTTTTGCAGAGCTGTATACCACACTTTTAGGATCATCTCTGCCAAATATCAGAAAGATGTGATAAAGGGTCCCAATTTTATATGCCTGCACAGCATATGCAGAGAAGGAGGCTATGTCAGGGATTCTCGTACGTGTCGCTGTGGTATAAGATCGGTTTGTGATGCCAATTGGGCAGAATAAATGTCAACCAAATATCATCATTCTGTGCTGTGAACATCCCAACATCTCTCCCCACTATTTACTGGGAAGTCGGAAGCATCTGTTTAGGAAAGAGTCAATAGATATGCTCTTATGTCCTCTGTCACAGTGATACACAATGTGATTATGATGATAACTGGCCAGTCTGGATGTGTAAACTATGTCTCTTGATTGCTGCAATGCTATTCCCAAAGTCCCAGTTATGTCCCTTCTATGCCCGCCTCAGACCCTCCACCCCCCCATGCCCACCTCGAAGCCACTACCAATTGGTCATGTAAAGCTGGAAGCATTCATTGGCCAGTGAATGTTTCTGTCAGTCTTTTGGGTTGCTCCACATCCTCCCTCTTACAGCCTCCCTCCCCCTGCCATGCCAGGTGCCTGACTCTGACTGTCACTGCATGTGCTGCTATTTATCTGATTAATGGTCTTCAAGGGGACAACGTCAATTGCTTATAAAATTGGGGCCCTTTATCAAATTGTCCTGTAGTTTGGCAGAGATGGTGGGAAAGGTAAGTGATACATTCCTGCCAAATGTTTATAATTTATATTGTTTCCCGCTTTGAGCTGCCTCTGAGCAGGAGGAAGTTAGATAGAAGATTTTATAATGAATAACTAAATTTATTAATTAAATGTCTTGTAAACAGGATGGAATATAAAAATGTTACAGCTGGAAATGCATTTTTAAGAACAAAATGAGGATACAGGACTGACATTGCTTCTGAACAATTGGCATCACAAATCCAACGTGTACTACTGTGACAAATATTAGAGAATACCTGGTATAGGTTCATCCTCTGGAGAGGCTGCCCACATGCTTCTATATTGCGCGTACCCAATCACTGCAATCAGGGAAGTTTGGGTGTGGGCACTGGGGAGTGAATATCAGCTTCTGCCAATCTGCACAGCCCCTGCCATGGTTAGATCTTGTGTGGCTTGGATGTTGGCTCAGTAGAGGAGTGCCCCAGGGGCACTCCTTATACCATCTTATACTTATACTGATGGGTCCTTATACCATCAGGACCCTTTATGAAACATGTCTGAAATTTGGCAGAAGTGTTAAGCTTGTGGAGGGACATAAAATTCACAGGCTTCATGCAAATTTCATGCCGGAGGAAGCTCGCCTGGCCCCAAGCCTTTTGACATTTCGGCGGAACTGTAAGACCTGGCTGTTTGCCCAGGCCTTTGGGAGGGAGGGGGGGGTGTGATTTTTAATCCCCCACCTGTATATTTATTTTTATACCACCCTGTTTTATTGATATGTTTTATGATTGTATTTTAAATGTTTTAAATGGTTTTTTATTGTTGTTAACCACCCCGAGCTGCTGTGCAGGATGGGGCGGTATAAAAATCTATTAAATAAAAAATAAAATAAATATAAATTGGTTGGAAGATAAAGAAGGTGTAGCCATGAGTGTGTATGGACCTTTTCTTAAAATCACAACGTTCAATTGCTTCTAAAATCAGTTTCCTTTATCTAATCTTTTTGAAAATAGGTACACATAGTGCCCTAAATCAGGGGTACAATCTCCCCAAGTTTCAGCAGAATTGAATAAGAATAAAAAACGTTATAGCCAGAAATATATTTTTCATTTTTTCCCTTTATTTCAAAAACAAAAAGTCATTTTCATTTCTATTTTCATTATTATTTGTCGTTTTTGTTTTTGCAATAACAATAATGAAAATGACAATTTTTGTTATCGTTATTGTAATAAGAAAAATAACATACACATCCCCTATGGCTCAGTGCTCTGTGTGTGTGTGCTGCAGTTTCACCTCACTGCAACTGCTCCTAAAAGTAGAACTCTGCATCATCTGCTCTCCCTCATTGATGACCGACAGACTTTGGGGTTCCAATGACTGAAGCCTGTCCCAGTGCCTCTGGTATCTGCTCCTCCTCTTCTCTGCCCACCTCCTCCTGTCTTCACCCACTCTACAAGTGCTCCAAAAAGCAGATTTCTTCATCTAGTAAAACCTCTATAATTTAAACAGAGGATACACCTGCAAGTGATTTACGGAAATTTGCACAAGTTCTGTTAAAATAATAAAATACGTATTGCTTATAAAATTGGGGTCATATATCCAATCTTTCTGAAAGTTGAAAGGGATGATACTTTGGTGAGGAGAAACATCTGTCCAACTATCATGCACATCAGATGAACAGTGAAGAAGTTAAATCTGGAAATACATTTACCATTGAAGCCAAGGGGAAAAACATTAAACGAAAAAACAAAATTGAAAATTAACAATGAAAATTAAAATTGGATTGAATAAAATTTTCATGACTAAAACAAAAATATAGCAAAAACAAAAAAATATGTTTTGTGCACACTCCAAATTTCTTATTGTTCATTGTTACCCATTCTATATACGGTGGAGGTGGTGGCCTGCCTTCTTTTGGGATTGGGTCACCAGTACTTTGGATGTGGGAATGTGGTTCGGACGTTTGGACTTCGGCCCGAACTCAGCAAATTTGGATGGTCTAATTGAATGCCGAACCGAATGCCAACCCCCTAAACAGTTCCGGCAAGTTCAGATGAGTTCAGAAGGCATATGGATAGGAAAAAACCTGGCTGGCAGGCTCGGGGTGTGTGTGTCAGCTGAGGAGGGGTGGAGAGGCTTGGAATAGCAGCCAGCCTGCTCAATCACCATCCCTCTTTTCCTCAGACCACTGCCTTCGCAGTCTGCGATTGGCCACACGCTAGGCTGCACAGAGCCAATGGGGCTTGTGGTAAGGCGAGAGCAGCAAGTAACAAAAGTAATTGCCCTCCCCGCTTCCATATCATTCTGAGCTAACCACTGATCCTGTCAGCAGGCGTTTTCAGAAGTCTCCCTCTCCCAGCAGTTTGTGTTCCTCCCAATCCATTGCCATCCTTCTCCTATTTCACCCATTTTCACACATTTACCTCCATAGTTTCATTTATTTAGAATAGATTAGATAGATTTAGATGCTATTTTTATTTTTTACCCCTCCCTGTGTTCTTTCTCCCTACCCTCCATTGAATCCTTCCCTCCTCCCTGTATATATTCCATCCCTGATTCCCTTCCCCTGTTTTTGGATTTATTTAGAGTAGGATTAGATTGATTTAGGTTTCATTTCAGTTTTGTACCCCTCCCTGTGTTGTTTGTTGTGAGCTGTCTGTGTCCCC
>QEPC01001188.1:508921-545310 GCA_003113815.1 Sphenodon punctatus
TGGCACGCGGCCAGACGTTACTTTTTGTTGGCCACGGCCCGCGGTCCATTTGACCACGCTTCCCGGGACCTTCCCCCGGCTAGCCCGGGAAGCGTGGTTCAAATTGACCCCATGTGCAGATTCAGCGTGGCCAACATCTGGCGCACGCTGTGCAGACGTTCAGGGGCCTTTCGCCCCGCCGCGGGGTTCACCGTGGTTCACTGTGGTTCAGCGTGATCTCGTCACGTCTGAAATCACCCACTGTTCCTAAACAGCAGGTGTTTCAGAAGGCTCCTTCACCCAGCATTTTCCAGCTCCCCAATTCATTGCCATCCTCCTCCTATTTCACCCATTCAACCCATCTACCTCCATATTCTCATTTATTTACCTTAGCTTAGATAGATTTAGTTGCTTTTTTTTTGTTTTTATCCCTCCCTGTGTTCAATCTTCCTTCCTCCCTCCCCCCTCCATTGAATCCTTTTCCTATATATTATTAATTAATTATTAATTATTATTATTATTATTATACATTTCTACAGCGCCAGTCGTATGACCTGGTGTTGTACAGAACACAGAACTAGACGCGGTCCCTGCCTGTGGCTTACAATCTAAAAGACAAAAGGGGGGGAGCTAGGGAGAGGGGACAGTGGGAGAGACATGGGAGAAGACAAACAAACATTCAAGTGGATGTGAAGTCTCGGTTGTGTATGCTTGGCTTGGTTACAAAGAGGTTGGTAGCAGCAGTCAGCAGAGGAGGGCAGACAGTAAGAGTAAGGGGAAACACTAGAAGGCATTGGGAAAGGCAGCAAGGAAAAGGTGGGTCTTGAGGAGGGATTTGAAGGAGCGGAGGGAGGAAGCCAGGCATGGGGGGCAGCAAGGGAGAAGGGTTGAAGGCAGTTATTCCATCCCCAGTGATTCCCTTCCCTTCCCCTGTTTTTTGATTCATTTAGAGTAGGATTATTATAGATTGATTTAGGTTTCATTTCAGTTTTGTACCCCTCCTTGTCTTGTTTGTGATTGCCCCCCAACCACCATCCCATATATCGATAGATAGATAGGATTAGGTAGATATATTTTTGTTTTGACATAGTAGGAGTTAGTTTAAAGTTTACTGATAGAGGAAGTGTTTACTGTGATTCAGCTTTAGGGTTTGTTGGAGCTACTTAATCCATTCATAGCATTTAGATTAGTTATTAGTTAGTTAATAGTGGCTATATTAGTGCAGATATAGATAGATAGATATAATATTAGATTAAAAAAATTCAATAAAACAAATTATATATAATTATATATCATTAAAAACATTGTTTTTGCTGGAGAAATGGAGAAGGGAAGGAGAGGTCGATCTGCTGCCCATAGGGGCGGCAAGGGGGCACGTGCCAGAGGTGGGCGGGGCTGTGCACAAGGTGCAGCAGCAGTAGCCAGAGGCAGAGCACATCACCCCCTCCCAAAATCATCAGGCCTGCTTTAGGGCAACAGGCTGATCTGCAACACCTCCTGGCAGTGCCTTCCACTGACACGCAGGGCACTGGAAGGCCTGCAGGACTTGAGGCTCAGCATGCATCTGTCTCTGCTGTGGGTGGTGCTGGAGCAGGTGCTGGGGCTGCTTCTACCGATGTTCCTCCAGGGCAACCAATGTCACCCACAGTCGAGGCAATCCCCAGAAGTCCAGAGCTGGTGGATCCCACCCCAGCTGCTAGAGGCAGGGACCGATCCCCGGGCAATGCCAGTACTAGGGAGAGGAGGCGCAGCAGCAGCTACAGAGGGGGGCACAGGGAGAGTGCCAACAGCATGGCGTGCATGGGCAGTCTAGCCTCTGGGTACCAGGACTCCCCTTCACGGGACATCACCGTGATCGCCAGGGACAGTGAGGAAGAGGCAATCAGTGACACTAGTGCCGCAGAGGAGATCTATGTACATGAGGCAATGTCTGACCCTCCTACTCCCAGAGCTGCATCACCAGTGCCACAAAGTTCTCCCTCTCCCAGCAGTGCTGGCAGCAGTGCATCCACCGGTGTGGGCAAGAAGGCAGCAGGAGGGGGAAAAAAATCCTCTGTCTGGGATCATTTTAAGCCGGTGCGGGCAGATGATCCCAGAGAGCTGCAGCGCATCCTGTGCAAAAAGGTGGTGAAGCGAGGGCAGGTGCTTGCCAACCAAGGCACAACTTCAATGGCCAGGCACCTGAAGGCATGCCACAGTGCTGTGTTGCTGAGTGGGAAGGCAGGCGAAGTGGATGCCAGCGGGTTCCCGACTCCAGCAGCCAGTCGCCCAGCCCATTCAGTGGGCCAGCGTCCTGCACCACCTGCTGCTGCCTCTACCAGCAGGAGCAGTATGGGGGCAGAACAACAGCTGGAGCCTCCCCAGCAGCACCGTTAGTCCACCATGGAGGAGATGGGGTGGGGCGATGTGTCGAGGCCATCAGAAGGGCGCCGTGGCACAGGCTTCCAGGAAAAACGCAAGTGCCTGGTTGCTGAGATGATTGCCCTGGTTATGGAAGACAAGGGCTTCCAGCATCTGATTGGGTTCCTGGCCCCCAACTTGAAGCTGCCTTCCCGCTCCACCCTGAGTTGGACTGTGGTCCCACAGCTATATAGGGCTTTGAATTAGTGGGTAAGGGAGCAGCTTGCATGGGCTGGGGGGGCCACAGTCCACTTTACGACGGACCTGTGGTCTGCCAGAAATGCACAGCACGCGTACCTGGTGGTGATGGCACACTGATGGCAGGACGCAGAGGCAGTGCTTGGTAGTGGCAGGAGGGGACCTGAAGTAGGGTATAGGTGGACCCTGCTTCAGGCCCAAGTTATGGACAGATACCACACTGCGAGGAACATAGAGGCATCCCTGGCCACCATGGTGAGGGAGTGGCTCACGACAGGTGCGGCCTTCACCAAGGGGTGCGTGGTCACAGACAACATGGACAATATTCTTAAGGCAGTCCATGACGGGGGGTTCACGAGCATCCCTTGCGCTGCACACACCCTCCACCTGGTGGTGAAGGACACTCTGGGCTTGGGTGATAAAGGGATTGGGCCAGGCACCCTCAGCTCCCTGGTCGAGTGGGGGAGGAAGCTGACGGGCTTCTTCAACCGGAGCGTGAAGGGCAGCAAGCTCCTCTGGGTGAAGCAGGCCAAGCAAGAGTCCCCGGTGCACACCCTTCTCCAGGATGTCTCCACCCAGTGGAACTCCACCTTCCTGATGCTTGAGCGGCTTCTTGAAGAGAAAGCTGCCCTGCATCATGTGGAACTGGAGACAGACATCGAGGCACCTCCAGGGTACAACAGGGAGGAATGGGAGATTATATCCCAAACTGTCTCTGTCCTGAGACCATTCCTGGGCATCACGGAGACACTGAGCAGTTCCACTGCCACCCTCAGCCAGGTGACCCCGCTGGTGCATAGTCTCCGCAGCAGCCTGAATGAGATTCTGGGGGTGGGGGGACGTGATCGTGGCCCTCAGGGAAGAAGAATGTGCACTGAGGTGATAGACCTAGCTGAGAAGTTGAAGACCTCCTGAACTGGGACGAATATGTCCTGGCAACCATGCTGGACCCCAGGATCAAGGGCAGCATGGCACGTGAGACTGCGGTCTATTGCCTACGGAAGGGGACGCTGGTCGAGAAGGTCAGACAGGCAGAGTGGGCCATGCAGTGGGATGCCCCTGGGGATGGTGGGAGTGGGAGCAGCGACCCCTTCCAGCCATCTGGGTCTATCCCTGCCTCCAGCCCTAGGTGTAGCAGCATCACCAGCAGCAGCAGCAGGACCCCTACTGCCAGCAGCTCCTCCTNTCCTCTGTTCTGTCCACTCAGGGGAGCATGGGGCCCAGCACAAAAGGACAAATAGCATGGCTGAAGGCAGTGGGGCAGATGGTGCCCACCCAGAGCTACCGGAGGGAGTATGATGGCACCTCCGCAGCAGTGGAGACCTATCTGGAGGAGGAACCATGCATAGATCCCGGCAGCAATCCCTTGGCCTACTGGGCTGGGAAGGCCAACTTGTGGCCAGCCCTGTCCAAAGTGGCCAAGGGTATCCTATCCTGCCCACCAACCAGTGTCCCCAGCGAGAGGTTCTTCTCCATCATGGGGGACATATGCGCCCCACACCACCTGAGACTGGGGGCCAAGTTGGTGGAGCAGTTGCTCTTTCTCAAGGTTAACCTTCCACTTCTGGGATTCCCGGAGCTGCCCCTGGACAAGGAGTGATGGTGCAGTGGCACACGCCATTCCATGCCTGGGAATGGGCTCCTCCTCCTCCTCCATCTGGGCTAGGGCTAGGCTACTACTACTGTGCTGCTGAGGTGCTGTCCCTTCATCCCAATGCCTGGAACCCGCCCTGCCTCTCTCTATTTCTCTCTCTCTCTCATACTAGACAGCCTCGGCTGCCTTATCTGACTGACCTCAGGACGCCAGCTGGGCTTAGGAAACAAACAAACTGTAAGCCTGCCAGCCGGCCTATGGCTAGCCAATGCCATATGATCTTGGCCTGCCTATGTGACGCTGACTGGCTCTCGCTCTCTCGCGCTGCACAGTCTTTCCTAGCCTATCTCATTGCCCTGATGCCAATGTCCCAGCCTGCCTGCCCTACTGACTCCCATGCAATGCTGTCTGTCTGCCCGACCTGCTTGCTGCCAAGCTCAAAGCATGCATCACTCCTGCCTTCCATGTCAAGGTGCCTGTCTTCCCACCCAGGTTGCCTAGGTAAAAGCCTGCCCAAGCCCACCTGCCCAGCCCTACTGCCTCTCATGACATGCTACCTGCTTGCCTACCCAGGTTGTGAAGCTTGAACCTTCCCTCAGTCTGCCTGACTGCCACTCATGTCATGCCACCTGACTGCCTGTCCAGGGCAACCAATGTCTACTGCTGCTAGTGCCACTGGCACTAGTTATTCCACCGTATGACAAGAGGCAGCCACTCCAGCCCCAGGACCAGCCGTCACACGGCACGGTCCCGGGGCCAAGTTACTGGCAGGGAGAGCTGTGACCAATACCTAAAAGCTGCCACCCTAGCCCCAGGACCCAACATGATGGGTCTGGGGCTGTCATTCATCTCACACTGCACTGTCATTCCACCACTCAGAGTAGCAGTCACTCCAGTCCCAGCGCCTGCCACGTAGGTCCTGGGACCAAACTACTGGCAGGGAGGGATGTGTCCAATACCTACAAGCTGTCAGGACCCACCATGATGGGTCTGGGGCCATCATTCATCTCACACTGCGCTGTCATTCCACCTCAAGCAGAAGCAGCCACTCCAGTCTCGGCACCCGCCGCCTGGGTCCTGGGGCCAAGCTACTGGCAGGGAGGGCTGTGGACCATACCTACAAGTTGCCACCCTATCCCCGGGACTCACCGTGATGGGTCTGTGACCGTCATTCATCTCACAATCCGATGTCATTCCACCACTCAGTGAAGCAGTCACTCCAGCCCCGGCAACCGCCACCTGTGTCCCAGGGCCAAGTAACTGGCAGGGAGGGCTGTGGCCAATACCTACAAGCTGGCACCCTTGCCCCAGGACCCACTGTGATGACTCTGGGGCCGTCGTTCCTAGCACACTGCGCTGTCATTCCACCCACCGAGAAGCAGCCACTTCTACCCCAGGACTAGCCCCAGGGACTTTGCCTGCTCTTCCCCCTCCAAAGCACTAGCCACCAGATGGTCCCTTCACAATCACAATGCCTGCCTAGCTCTTTGGATCGACTCTCTCAGAGATCCTTGGACTACACGCTATTCGAAGCAAGAGTTCTGTACCTTGGCCACCAATGTCTGTTTCTTCATGTGCCAAAATGCCCCCCAGGCCAGGTCTATATGCTGTCTGTGCCATGATGCCAATGGCATTAAGAAAGTAGCTGCTGCTGCCAGACCTATATGCTGTCTGCGCCAAGAGTTCTGTACCCCGGGTGGCCACCAAGCTCAAAGCAATGAAAGCATGCCTCTATTACTTCAGCCCGCCTTCCTGCCTCTCATGCGAAGGTGCCTGTCTGCCCGACCAGGTTGCTGCCAAGAAAGAGAGTGAGAGAAAGCCCACCCACTGCTTGAAGGAAAGACAGACACGATTCCACCCATGCTGTCACTGGCACTATATGGCCAGAGAGAGAGAGCAACAGAGAGATTCCCATTTCCAGCGAGAACTAGGGAGATGGGAGTTAGAGGGCAAGAGCTCAGCTAGGTATATCCTAGCTGCCACCAGCCGGAACCTGGAAGAACTCCCATCTGTGCTGTGCCCATTAATGCCCATCGCCCACATCCAGCACACAGCAAACCTACCGAAATGAGATGGAATGAACCCACAACATATTATATGTGCCTGCCTGCCTGCCAGTGCCTGCCTGTGTGCGTCCTTACCTGCTGCCCTGCTACCACCTAGTGCGGCGCGCCTGATCAAATGAAGTGTGCCCCATAGGCTTTAGGCTGTCATTCCACTATCCCCGATGCCCGCCCGTCCCAGGGACCATCAACAAGATTATGGGACCATCATTCCAGTCACTGGGGGCTGCATTCCATTCCATTGCATCCAGAAGCCCGGTGCCCGCATGCCAGCCTGCCCCCCTCCCCAAAAGCCTACTCCTCTGCACCCACCCGCGGATGCCCGCTGAAGCTGGCTGCTGAAACTAAAAGCCCCTCCGACCACCAGCTCCCGCCGCCTCCTGCCCGGCTGCCCGCTGCCGAGGAGCCTGTCTCTCTTTCTCTCTGTCACACCCACCCACACAAACACCAGCCCTGCACCTCCTGGGGGCTTTCTGCTAGTTGAGACCCTGCTGCTGGCACCGCACATCTTTGGGTTACTACGCTACTTGAGGTGGCATGTGCTGCTGGAAGGGATCTAGTAGCTGTATGAGATTCTGCCACCTGCCAGCCAGAACTTCAGCACACAGGGATAAAAGAGAGGACATGTAAAACGAAGCTCGTAACAATAAATTTGAAAACTTTACTTAAAACTATTTACAAAACAAAAAAAACAACAACAACAACAGCAACAACATTTAATAAAACAAAAGCAAACATGAAAAGGAAACTTATAAACAAGCTAAGAGTGACTCAGTCTCTGCCACTGGGCCTGTCCCCCGGTATTTGGGGGAAAGGCAACAGGCCTTGGGGCGGCTCGCAGTCCGGAGGGCCAGCGGCCACCATGGAGGGGTCCACCACGCCGTTGTCCATGGCGTACTCCAAAACCTCTGCCAGCTCGTTATGCCACCTGGAGACTGCCTGGTGGTAGACCTGCATGCGGCGCAGCTCGGCGGAGACATACTGTCCGTATGCCACCACCCTCTGCCGCTCCGCCTGCACCGCCTGCATCTCCGCCACCAGGCACTTCTCCAGGTCGGCAGAGGAGCGCTGGACCTCCTCCACGTGGCCCTGGGTGCAGCGATGCAACCTGGCCCGAAGGGCCTTGATGGCAGCGTCCTCCGGGATCCCGGGGGTCTCCACGGTGAGGCTTGAGGCGGGGGGAGGGGAAGGGCTTATATGCCTCCTTTTCCTGGTTGCCTTCCCCCCCTTTTGCATGCGCTGTGGCTCCACGGGCGCAGCTGCAGAGGAGTCCTCCTCACCTGCCCGCCTCACCCGCATTTCGTGGGTCCGCTCTATGTGGGTGAGAAGCCCCGATGTTGTCCCCTCCCTCTGCCGGTGGAAAACTTTTTTGCAGATCTAGAAAGAGCAGAAAAAGAAAGGAACATTAGAAGTGCCATACTGTGTCAGACCAATGGTCTGTCAAGCCCTGCCTGCATTCTGTCTCCACGAGTGGGTGGACTGGGTGGCCATCCAATCTCTCTCTGCAGGGGACTTCCGTTCCTAACAGGTCAGAGGGTAATTCATTCCCTATTGTTCCAGTCCCCGTGACATACCTTGCATGTGGTGGTTCTGTCGCCCTGGATGTAAAACCGCCAGACATCCGATGACTGGCGCCGAATGTCTGGGGGTGAATCTGGCAAGCTCCTCCTCAGGGTACGGTGACGAGTTGTCATCCTAGGCCTGGTCCTGGAAGCAGGGCTGGGCCCAGGGCCAGAATCCGATTCCTCTCTGAAATGGGAACACATAAGAACACCAAGTAAATATCATGCATTTATGATGATGCCTATAATCCTCCCTTCTTGTGGGTGCTTGTGGGATGCTCCCTCCTTGTGGGATGGCAACTAAAGAACCCCATAAAGCACGTGCAAATCCTGCCCTCCCAAGGGTGATAGGGGATGCTAGATAATGCAACTAGAAAGCCCCTGGCTGGCACGTGCAAATCCTCCTTGAGGTGCCAGGGATGGTGACGCGAGATGTGACCCTGGCTGGAGGAATGAGACTGCCCTTATTTGGGGGTGTGTAGGGAATGGGATGGCAACTGGAGAGTGGAGACCCTTGATAGCCTGGCACATGTTTGGGTGGGGGATTGCTCATGCCTGGCTGCTGGAAGAGTCCACCACACTACAGTACCCTCTCTCTCTGTGGCAGACATCCACTGCCACCCGCTGGTGGTCACTGTTTGTGCCTGACTGATGCCCACCACCCATGCACCCACCCGCACACCAGTGAGCTGAGCTCGTTCTAACTGATACAGCCTTTCTTGTCTTAAAAGTTAAAAAAAGGTTTACAAACCTGGCAGGAATGGCAGCAGAGTCCACTGCTTCCTCCTCGTCCGAAGAAAAACCCAGTGCCACCGGTGCCACGGGAGGTGTAGCAGGGGCAGCGGCCTCCACCTGTTCCTCCTCCTCCTCCACTGGCAAATGTGCTCCCAGCCAGAGGATGCAAGCAGCCTTCTTCATTTTTTTTTTTAAAAAAACCCACACAGCACACACCAACAGTCACCCACAACACACACCAACTAGCCAAACACACAGCACAACCAAACCCAACACAATCACAGCCAAAACACACGAACCAAGCAGCCACTGAATCAAGCACACACCCACTCACCTCACAGCTTCACATGCACACGAATTTCCGGTTTCCGGCGCGATTTCCGGCTTCCCGTGCGCTTGCGATATTTTTAGGCCGAACGCCAAACGCAATCTCAGCAATCCACCCAAACGGTCGACACCCGAACGGCCAAACCCAAACACACGAACCGTACGCGGCCGAACCAAACAGACGAATGCAAACTCGACGATCCACCAAAACAGCCGAACCCGAACACATGAACCGAACGTGGCTAAACCAAACAGCCAAACCCGAACCGTGATCTGTTCACCCATTCCTATATATATATAATATTAGATTTCAAATTTGAATAAATAAATACAAAAATATAAAATCTTCCTGTGCATTATTTGAGTGGGAGAGATGGAGAAGGGAAGCAGGAGAGGCCAGTCTGTTGCCCGTAAGGCGGGCAATGGGCCACGTGGCAGAGGTGGAAGGGGCTGTGCCAGCGATTGACAGGCATCAGCAGCAGCCCGAGCCCATCACTATATTCCAAACTTCACAGGACTGATTTTGGCAGACATACATTAGAGGCTCCTAGGGGTGTAGTTCGGTGTTGCCTCTTGCCATCATTGTCCACTGCCACACAGGGCACTGGAAGGCCTGCAGTCCAGGAGACTGTGGTTGTCTGTGCTACGGCTGCAAGAGCAGGTTCAGGTGCTCCAGGGTCGGATGTGCCTCATAGGCCACCAATGACCCCCCCTTATTGATGTGATCCCCAGCAGCCCAGGTCTGGTGGATCCCACCCCGAGTGCTAGAGGAAGAGCCCAATCCCCAGGCAATGGCAGCAGGGAGAGGCAGAGGAGCAGCAGTAGCAGCAGAAGTAGCAGCAGCATCAGCAATAGGGGACACAGGGAGAGTGACAACAGCATGGGCAGTCAACCAGTCTCAGGGTTCCAGTACTCCCCTTCGCGGGACATCACTCAGATTGGAGACAGCGTGGCAGACACTAGTCCTGGGGAGGAGATGTCTGGTGCTGAGGTGATGGCTGTCCCTCCAAGAACTGTGTCACCACCATGTTCTGCCCCTCCCATCAATGCTGTCAGTGGTGTATCACCTGATGCGGGCCAGAAGGCAGGAGGAGGCAAAAATTCCTCTGAATGGGTGCATTTTAAGTTGGTGCAGGCAGATGATCCCAGGGAGGTGCAGTGCAGTTTGTGCCAGAAGGTGGTGAAGCATGGGCAGGTGCTCACCAACCTTGGCACTACTGCCATGGTGAGGCAGCTGAAGGCATGCCACAGCACTGTGCTGCTAAGAGGGCAGGCAGGGGCAGTGGACGCCAGTATCACTATCGGATTAATCCGATACACCCAACAATCAGGTGTATTGGATTAATCCAATAATCTGATTTTCACCAGTACCAGCATACTGGATTTTTAACATTGGGTGCGTTACCATTTTTTTTGCATTGCGCACCATTGAAATAACGGCCACAATGTAAAAAAAATGGTACGCGGCCAATGTTAAAAATCCAGAATACCAGAACTGGTAAATCTGACACCGGGGAGATCCGATAGCGGTAAATCTGGTATCTGGTATTCTCCCCAGTGTCCTACCCCTACTGAATGTAGCGGCCAGTCATCCGCCTCCATCAGTGGGCAAGCGTCCTCAAGCAGCTACATCTAGCAGCAGAAGCGGTATTGCTGCTAGGGGGGAGCAGCAGCAGCAGCAGTGCACATTGGAGGAGCTGGGGTGGGGGCAGTTGCCAAGTCCATCAGCAGCTGCAGGACGTGGAGGAGGGCAGCATGGCTTTCAACTGAAAGTCACCCGCATGTTGGGGGAAATGATAGCGCTGGATTGGCAGCCCTTCTCAGTGGTCAGGGACATGGGGTTTAGGTGCTTGACTGGCTTCTTGGCCCCCCAGTTTAAGCTGCCCTCGTGTGCCACCCTGAGTCAGCAGGTGGTGCCGGCCTCGTTCCAGGCTTTAAAGGAGTGGGTAAAGGCACAGTTGGCAGGGGCTGGGTGTGCCACCATCCACTTCAACACTGACCTGTGGTCGGGTTGAAATGTGCAGCATGCCTACCTGGCAGTGACGGCGCACTGGTGGCAGGACCCAGAGGCAGCATTTGGGAGTGGCAGGAGGGGATCCGAAGCAGGGTATAGGTGGGCCCTGCTTCAGGCGAATGTAATGGACGGCCCCCACATGTCTCAGACCATCGAGGGAACCCTAACCACCATGGTGAGGGACTAGGTCACGCCAGGCATGCCCTTCACCAATGGGTGCGTGGTGATGGACAACGCGGCCAACATATTGAGGGCAGTCCGCTATGAGGGCTTCACCAGCATCCCTTGCGCTGCACACATCCTTCACCTGGTGGTCAGAGATGCTCTGGTATTGGGGAGAAGGGGATTGGGGCAGGCACCTTTAGCTTCCTGATCAAGCGGGGTAAGAAGCTGACCAGTTTCTTTAACAGGAGCATGAAGGGCAGCGACCTCCTCTGGATGAAGCAGGCAGAGCAAGGCTCCCCAGTGCACCAGCTAGTGCAGGATGTGTCCACCAGGTGGAATTCTATGTTCCTGATGCTCAAGCGGCTTCTCGAGCAGAAAGCCGCTTTGCATCAGGTTCAACTTGTGATGGACAGCGGGGCACATCCAGGGTAGAATGGGGTGGAATGGGAGATCCTGGCTCACACGGTCTTTATTTTGAGACCGTTCCTAGAAGTGACAGAGACCATCAGCTCCTCACCATTAGCCAGGTGACCCCTCTGGTCCAGAGTTATCTCAGGAGGCTGGATGAGATTATCCAGGGGCAGGATTGTGGCCCTGAGGGCAAGAAGCTGGCAGCTGAGTCAGTTGCCCTCGTGCATCAGCTGAAAGCAAGGCTGAAGGCATGGTTTGTAGAGCTTCTGCCGTGGGAGGAATGTATCTTGGCAACCATGCTGGACCCCAGGGTTAAGGGCAGTGTGGCATGACAGGCACAGCTCTATGGGCACTGGAAGGGTGGGCTGGTGGAGAGGGTTCAGCAGACAGAGAGGGCTCTGGATAGTGTACAGCAGCAGCAGGAGGATGCCCCTGGGGAAGGTGGAAGTGGGAGCAGCCACCCCTTTCAGCTGGTGGGGTCTATTCCTTTCCCCAACCCTAGCTGTAGCAGCACCAATAGCAACCTGAGCAGCAGCAGCACCCCTATTGCCAGCAGCAGCAGCTCATATGTGCAGGCCATGCTAGCGAATATGGGCCTGTACACAGCAGGGCAGACAGCGTGACTTAGGTCAATGGGAGTACGACAGTGCCTCAGCAGCAGTGGAGAGCTACCTGGAGGAGGAGTCATGCATCGATCCCAGCAGCGATCCCTTGACCTACAGGGCCGGCAAGACCAACGTGTAGCCGGCCCTGTCCAAAATGACCAATGATCTTTTGTCCTCCCCACTAATAAGTGTCCCCAGCGAGCGAATGTTTTTATGGTGGGGTACATTTGCTTGCCGCAACGCCTGGGACTGGGGGCCAAGTTGGTGCAGCAGTTGTTGTTCATCAAGGTGAACCTTCTGCTTCTGGGATTCCCCGAGCTGCCCCTGGACATGGATTGATGGTGCAGTGGCACACGCCATCTCATGCCAGGGGCAGTCTTGGGACGGGACTCCTTCTCAATCTGGGTTGCTGCTGCTGAGGTGCTGTCCCTCCCTCCCAATGTCCAGTGCCCTCCCTGCCACCCCCCCTCTCTCTCTCTCTCTCTCTCTCTCTCCGGCCTCGGCCAGCCTATCTGACTGTCCTGATACTGCTGAGTGGCATTGGGAAGCTGTAAGCCTGCCAGCCGGCCTCTTACTAAAGCTGTAAGCCTTTGCCAGCCTATCTGAGTGCCCTGCCAAGCTCCCAGCCTCTCATGCCACGCTGCCTGTCTGCCCGCCCAGGTTGCCAAGATCAAACTCTGCCTCAATCTGCCTTCTGATGCTCATGCCAAAGTGCCTATCTGCCCGCCCAGGTTGCTAACCTCAAACCCTGCCTCAGTCTGCCTTCCGATGCTCATGTCAAGGTGCCTGTCTGCCTGCCCTCACAACCCTGGGTGATGTGCCCTACTGGCCTGGTAATCCCGCTGCTGATGTCTGCCGGTCCATGGGTGCTCTGCCCTGACAAATCCAAATGTGCCCACGCAGTCCTGCTGCTGCATGGGAGCTGTTACCTGGCAAATCCTATGATCTTGGCTCCATGGGTGCTGTGCACAGGCAAGTCTTGCTGCTGCCATCTCTGCTTTTCCACGGGTTCTGTGCCCTAGCAATCCAATGTCTTCTGCTGCTTATGCTTATGCCGCCTCTGCAGTGCCACAGGCTCTGTGCCCTGGCCATTTAATCTATGCTGCTGCTGTTACTGTCACCTCTGCTGTGCCATGGGTACTGTACCCGGGCAATACAATGTCTGCCACTGCTGCCAATGCTGCTTCTGCTGTGCCATGGGTTCTGTGCCCCAGCAATCAAATGTCCACTGCTGCACTTCTGCTGCCTCTCCTGTGCCTTGGGTCCTGTGCTCTGGCAATCCAATGTCTGCTGCTGCTGACACTGCTGCCTCTGCTGTGCCATGGGTTCTGTGCCCCATCAATCCAATGTCTGCTTCTGCTACCTCTGTTGTGCCATGGGTTCTGTGCCTGGGCACTCCAATTTGAACTGCTGCTGCCTCTGCTCCCTCTTCTGTGCCATGGGCACTGTGCCCTGCAATTGACTCTTTGCTGCTGCTGCTGCTGCTGCTGCTGCTGCTGCTGCTGCTGCTGCTGCTTAACATCACATCTGTGTTGCCGTGGGTACTGTGCTCTGGCAATCGAATCTCCGCTGCTGCTGCTTCTGCTGCCTCTGCTGTGCCATGGGAACTGTGGTCTGGCAATCCAATGTCTGCTACTGGGTGGTCACGTGATTCACCACTGGGCAAGGCTTGACCAATTTGCAGTAGAACATCTTGAGTTTGGTCGAGTACGATGCACGCCTGCAATGCCTGGCCAAGTATGGGTTCCAGCTACCAAGCCCTGGCCGGGCCTCTGCTCCACTGAAGCCAGCCAGCCTGAAATGCCCGTCCAAGTAGGGGTGATAGCCACCAAGTCCTGGCTGGGCCTCTGCTGATGCTCCACCGATGCCTGGCAGCCTGCGACACCCAGCCAAGTAGGGGTACAAGCCACCAATCCCTGGCCGGGCCTCTTCTGCTGCTTCGCCAATGCAAGTATCAAGTAACAAAAGTAACTTCCTTCCCCCCTTCCAATTCATTCTGAGCTCGCCACTGATCCTGTCAGCAGGCATTTTCAGAACTCTCTCTCTCCCAGCAGTTTCTGTTCCTCCCAATCCATTTCCATCCTCCTCCTATTTCATCCACTTCTTCACATTTACCTCATAGTTTCATTCATTTAGGTCATAAATTTAGGTGTTATACCCTGTCTCATCCTGCCTTCTTCTCATGCCAAAGTGCCTGTCCCCCCCTCCTCCCGTGGGCAAAGCTTGAACCCTGCCTCAGCCTGCCTTCCCTATTGCCTCTCATGCCATGATGCCTGTCTTCCTGCCATGTGGGAAAAGCTTGAACCCTGCTTCAGCCTGCCTTCCCTACTGCCTCTCATGCTGTGATGCCTGTCTGCCCACCCTGTGGGAAAAACTTGAACCCCACCCTTGATTCTAGAGGCAGGGCCTGATCCCCGGGCAATGGTAGCAGGGAGAGGAGCAATAGTAGCATCAGCAGTAGAAGCATAAGCAGCCAGTTGAGGCCCAGAAGCATCAGTGCTCCATGGAGGAGCTGGGGTGGGGGCAGCTGCCAAGTCCATCGGCAGCTGCAGGACATGAAGGGCAGCATGGCTTTCAGCCATGCGCATGTTGGGAAAAATGATTGCGCTGGATGGGTAGCCCTTCTCAGTGGTTGGGGACATAGGGTTTAGGCACCTGGTTGGCTTCCTGGCCCTCCAGTTTAAGCTGCCATCTCACACCATGCTGAGTCAGGCTGCCACCTATGCCTGGCAGCCTGCATCACCTGGCCAAGCTGGGGTGCCAGCCACCAAGCCCTGACTGGGCCTCTGCCGCTATTCCACCGATGCCTGGCAGCATGCAATGCCTGACTAAGTAAGGGTGCCAGCCACCAAGCCATGTCCGGGCCTCTGCCCCTGCTCCATCAATACCTTGCAGCCTGCAATGCCGGTCCAAGTAAGGGTGCCAGTCACCAAGCCCTGGCCGGGCCTTTGCTGCTGCTCCGCTGCTGCCTGGCAGCCTGAAACACCCATCCAAGTAGGGGTGCCAGCCACCAAGCCCTGGCCAGGCCTCTGCTGCCACTCTGCTGATGCCTGGCAGCCTGCAATGTCAAGCCAAGTAGGGGTGCCAGCCACCAAGCCCTGGCTGGGCCTCTGCCACTGCTCCACCAATGCCTTGCAGCCTGCAATGCCCAGCCAAGTAGGGGTGCCAGCCACCAAGCCCTGGCTGGCAAATGTCTGCCGCTGCTGAATGATGCTGTGCTGTGCCATGGCAATCACAGATTTAGAATCTCAGATCAGAATTGATTCCTTGAACAGCTAGAGAAAGCTGAATCTGGAAGTGTACAGAAATCAGAAAAATGAGAATTAGTTAAACCAGGAAGTCAGTTTAATTATAAGTCTGGAAAGACCTGCTTAATCAGATGTTACACAGAGACTGGCCACAATGATCCTTATCCTGAATGCATTATAACTCTTCACCTACTTTAAGAAAAATTATATAGGATCAATTGGACAAAAGGCAATCCAATGTCTGCTACTGTGCACTGGCCATCCAGTGTCCACTGCTGCTGCCAATGCTGTGCATTGGGTTCTGTGCCCCGGAAATCCAATGTCCACTTCTGCTGCCTCTACTGTGCCATGGGTTATGTGCCCTGGCAATTCAATGTCTGCTGCTGCTGCCACTGCAGTACCAATGGGTTCTGTACCCCTGAAATCCAATGTCCGCTTCTGCTGCCTCTGCTGTGCATGGGCTCTGTGCCCCAACAATCCAATGTCCACTTCTTCTGCCTCTGCTGTGCTATGGGTTCTGTGCCCCGGCAATCCAATGTCTACTTCTGATGCCTCTGCTGTGCCATGGGTTCTGTGCCCCGGCAATCCAATATCTGCTTCTTCTGCCTCTGATGTGCTATGGGTTCCGTGTCAGGGCAATCCAATGTCTGCTGGTTCTGCCTCTGCTGTGCCATGGGTTCTGTGCCCAGGCAATCCAATGTCCGCTTCTGCTGTCTCTGCTGTATCATGGGTTCTGTGCCCGGGCAATCCAATGTCTGCTGCTGCTGCCACTGCTGTGCCATGGGTTCTGTGCCCTGGCAATCCAATGTCCACTTCTGCTGCCTCTTCTGTGTCATGGGTTCAGTTCCTGGGCAATCCAATGTCTTCTTCTGCTTCCCAGTCTCAGATGGACAGCCATGTCCTCATGGGCAGCCCCAGGGGCCAAATACTGAGCCTGCCTTCCCAGGCAACCTGAGGTGCCAAGCCCCAAGCTTTCCTGGTCTCTGCTTCTGCTGCTACTGTGTCTCCAATGGCCTGCCATGCCCCCACAGGCCCCCCCTGGAGTGCCCCAAGCCTCCAGGCAGAACCGAACTTTCCAAACATTCAGGGGGGGTTCGAACTCTGCTGGACTGAACTCAAACCCGAACTAAGATTTTGGGCCAAACCGTTGAACATCCGAACCCCGTTCTGTTCACACATCCCTAGGAAGTACATTCCACCAGTGTTCCACTGTCTGCATTGGCTACTGATAGCTTTCCCTTTCTGGGAACAGTTCAAGATGCTGTTTTTAACCTATGAAGTCCTAAACAGGTTGGGCCCCAGGTATCTGAAAGACCAATTCCTCTGTTATGTCCCTTTGCAGCCTCTGAGGTCAGCCAGGAATGCCCTCTTGCAGGTGTCATCTCCCCATGTTGTTTTTATGACTAGAGTAAGCAGGGAGGCATCCAGAAACAATGTAAGATCATTTTATTTGGCCAGGTATTTGGAAAGCAGGGATAGGGTGGGATAGGTTGGGAGGTGTAGGTGTGAGTTGGGTGGGGTATTAATTTTTTTATTGATTTTAATAGCTTTTAAATTCTGTATTTATTATTTTAAGCTGCCCTGAGCCTCTGCAGGAAGGGTGGCATATAAATGTAAATAAATAAACAAATAAATATGTATGCCCATTTGATTCCCTACAATTTTAAACCCTTGTTTCTGTTTTCTTGGCATTAAAACTAAACTTATCACTGCCCTATGCTGGCTTTAAAAAGATTTATGGTTAGATTTACATAACACCATTCACTCCCTTAGAGCCAATTCTGCCACCTCTTTAAACTTTAGCTAGTGTCTCTTGCTAATAAACATTGCTGATTTATATAGCTTAATACAGTCTTTTTTAAAAAAAAAATCAGCCTTTTAAACTTGTCTACATTTTCAACTAAAATCTTTATAACAAATTGGGAGACTTATTAAATTGTCAGCACTCTTAATGCTCCCTCTCTGGTAACCTATCAGCTACCTCACTAGCTGTAAGTGCATCTTACTTGAAAACTCAAATTCGAATGGTGCAGCCATGACTCCTTTGAAGTCAATGAAACACACGCACACACACACACACACACACACACACACACACACACACACACACGTTGATTTCCTACTAGGGAATATTAGGGCTGGAACTTGGTATTCAGAATTACTCTTTTTTTTTTTATTGAGTATTCCAGTATTCGACTTGGTTTTACCAAGTAGCAAGAAATCGAGCAATTGGCCTGGTACTCGGAATGGTACTCGATAAATCCTTGACTAAGCAAAGGGGAAAAGGGGAAAGGTCAGGGAAGGGGGCAGGGCAAATGGGGAACAGGCAGGAAGGGGATCCATGGATATATACCCCCTTATAAGGGCTTGTCGTGCCCCTGTATCAGGGGATTTGGTACTAGGGGTGTGTATTTCATTTTTGTTATTATGATAAAGAAAACAAAAAATTTGATTTTCTATTTCATTCTTGTAATAATGAAAACAACAAATAATAATAATAATGAAAACAAAAACTAAAATGAATTTTTGGTTTTGAAATAATGGGGAAAAACTGACAAACGTATTTCTGACTATGTTTTTGTTCAATTCAGATGAAACATGGGGGGATTATACCCCCCACACAGGGCACTAGGTGTACCCAGTTTTGAAAAGATTTGATAAAGAGAACAGATTATAGAAGCAATTGAATGTTGTGGTTTTATGAAATGCTCCATACACATTCCTGGCTACACCTTTTTTTTTTTTTTTTTTATCTTTCATCCAATTTACAATGACACCTGGAAATACTATGTCCCTCCAAAAGATTTAACAATCCTTCCAAATTTCATAAAGATTGGATAAAATACCCTGATGTTATAAGACATTAATTTGAAAATTCATTTCTGACTGTAACATCCTGTTTACAAGAAATTTGTCAGTAATGTAGCATACACCTTCCCTGTCATTTATGAAAAACTACAGGACAATTTGATAAAGGGTCTCAATTTTACAAGCAATTTAAGTTGTCCGCTTGAAGACCATTATTCAGATAAATAGCAACACATGCAGTGCCAGTCAGAAGCAGGTACCTGGCATGGCAGGGGGAGGGATGCTGTAGGATGGAGAATGGGGAGCAACCCAAAAGACTGACACATTCACTGGCCAATTACTGCATGCTTCCAGCTTTACAGGATCAATCGGTGGTGGCTTCGAGGTGGCCATACAGGGATGCCCTGATTCGGGCATAGAAGGGACATAACTGGGACTTTGGAGATAGCATCCCAGAAATAAGGAGATGTAGTTTACACATCCAGGCTGGCCAGTTATCATCACAATCACATCCTGCAGCACTGTGACAGAGGACATAAGAGAATCTCTATTGGCTCTTTCCTAAACAGATGCTTCCGACTTCCCAGTAACAAGTGAGGGAGAGAAGTTGGGATGGTCACAGCAAAGAATGAGGATATCTGGTTGACATTTCTTCTGGCAAATTGGTAGGAATGGGAATATCACTATTGGATTAATCCATACACCCGATAACCTTTTGTATTGGTTCCCCTTCTTGCCTGTTCCCCATTCCCTCTACCCCCTTCCATGACCTTTCCCCTTTCCCCATTTGCTCAGTTGGGGATTTAGAGAGTACCATGCTGAGTACCAGGTCAATTGCTCGATAATCTGATAATCACCAATATCGGTATACCGGATTTTTAACATTGACTGCATTACCATTTTTTTTCATCGCAGCCATTGATTTCATATATATGATTTCAATGGCTGCAATGTAAAAAAACAACCGGTAAACCGACCAATGTTAAAAAACTGGCATGCCGACACTGGTAGATCCAATACCAGGGAGATCCGATACTAGTAAACTGGTATCCGGTATTCTCCTCAGTGTCTCACCCCTATCAATTGACATCACAAACCACTCTTATACCACAGTGACATGTAAGCGAATCCCTGGCATAGGCTTATTCTCTACATTCTTATTCCATGCTTTCATAACCTCTTGACTAGACTACTATAATGTGCTCTACGTGGGGCTACCCATGGTGATGGCTCAGAAATTTCAGATTGTGCAGAATGCAGTGGACCATCTCCTACTGGGATTAGGCCGCCAGGAACATATTACACCAGTGCTCCGCTCTCTGCACTGGCTGCTGGTGTTTTCTGGTGCTGATTCAAGGTGTTGGTTTTAACCTATAAAGCCCTAAATGGTCTAGGCCCTGCCTATCTGTGAGACTTCCTCACTCCCCCTATCTGAGATCAGGCCCTGCGGTCATCCAGGGATGCCCTGCTCGAGGTCCCCTGAGTTTCTCAGGTGGCCATGCAGGAGAGGGCATTCTCATTGGCCACACAGCAGCTATGGAATTTCTGTCTGGTGTGGGCCTGGTTGGCCCCAGACCTCCCCTTTTTTTCTGAAATATTGCAAGACATGGATGTTCCACCAGGCGGTTGGTGGGGGAGAGGGGTGATGGGTGGGGAGGGGTTGGGGGGTTGTTTTCTCTGCTTCTTCCTTTTATGATTGTTTTAACTCTTTTAATTGTTTTATTGTTGTTTTAAGCCACCCTGAGCTGCCTGTGGTAGGAGGGATGGGGTAATCAATTTTTAAAATAAATAAAATAAAAATAAATAAATATGCTGTGCAGGCATATAAAATTGTAACCCTTTAATACAACTTTCTGATATTTGGCAGAGATGATCCTGAAAAGGTGTCACGAAGGAACATAAGGCCACACAGGAGAGATACTGAACTATAGGTCTAGCATATATGTAAAGCTAAAGGTTAAACATGGATGTAATATTGAGAACTGACAGCTAAGTTCATGTAATCATATAGTGTAAACTGACAATTGGGAAATCCCTCCAGGAAATGGAGAGAGATTAAAGATGTGTTTTCAGAGGAGACACCAGACGGAAACCCATTCAGGTGCAAATTAACTTTGCCTGTGTGCCTACCTGCTAGTTTTGGCTACATGTGGACAGTCACAACCACTGCAGCTTCTCCAAGGCAGAAACGAGAAACAAAAGACTTCTAAATGCTATTTAAGCGAATAGACAAGACAAAGGAAGGTCTTGTTTCAGCTGCTTCTGCAACCTGCATCTTGCCAGCAAGCAACGCTGGAAGACATGCGGGGAGAGAAGGGACTTTGATACTAACTCTAAGAACCAGCGCCCAGCTAGCCTTTCCACCACTGGTTGAGATTAACTCAAGTACATGGACTATTATGTAGGGTAAGATATCTAGGGATGCACCCAGTACAGTTTAGGAATGTGTTATGTTCACTTTTGATTTCTTGGACACTCTGTATCAATGATCTTAGCTTATGTTATTAATAAACGTTCTTCTTAACTACCTAGAAGCATTCTGTGGTCTGACATTTGGGGATCACAAGCTGAGCGACTTGAGCTTCCAAGCTCTTGTGAACCCAGAAAGAGAGAGAGTCTGTGAACGGGAGTTATGGGAATTTGGGTGGCAAAATGATTTCCTCTTTGAAGAACTGGACCAGTCAGAGAGAGAACTGGTTCAGGTGGGCTGCAAGTGAGGGAAACTGAGTCACCCAACCCAGGAAGGTGGGGATTTGGGGGAACAGAAACACTTTGGAAGCAGGGCACTAGAGCACCAGGTAGGGCGGTGGGGTTAAAAAAAAAATCCAGGCTGAGCAAGGGGGGGAGGTGCTCCCCAGCACCCCTTCCACCCATGCAGCATGGAGGGGGGAGGGAAAACCGGGCCTCCCCAACCTGAACCGGTTCGCTCCCCACAAACTGGCTCAGTCCAAACAGTCCAAACCGAACGGTTTCGGGTTTGGCCGAACCCCGAATGGGCCGAACACTGAACTGTTCGGTGTTCGCACACCCCTAGTTAAAAACTCCAAACTGTTGAGATGGAGTCTGTTTTTCATGAACTTGACATGAGAATTGAACACGTAAAAGGAAAGCACAACATGGTAACAGTCTGATCATGTTATGGGACTTTGTCATGTCCGCTCCACATGATGTCTTAAGGGGGTGCTGTCACAAAGGAACATAAGGCTACACAGGAGAGATACTATAGGTCTAGCGTATATGTAAAGCTAAAGGTTAAACATGGATGTAATGTTGAGAACTGACAACTCGATTCATGTAATCATGTAGTGTAAACTTACAGTTGGGAAATCCCTCCAGGAAATGGAGAGATATAAAGGATGTGTTTTCAGAGGAGACACCAGACAGAAACCCATTCAGGTGCAAATTAAGTTTGCCTGTGTGCCTACCACTGGCTTTGGTTCTGTGCGGAGAGGCACAACCTCTACAGCTTCTCCAAGGTGGGAATGAGAAACAAAAGACTTTGAAATGCAATTTAAGCCAACAGACAAGACAAAGGAAGGTCTATACATCCCCGTCAAATTTCATGTGCACTGGTTGGACTGCAAAGATGTTACAGGCAGACATACATTTATATGTTAATTGCATATACCATTATGACCCATTAGCCAATCATTCTGAACATTGGCATAGATATTAAAAATGGGGAGGGGTATAAACTTGCCAGGTTTAATCCATATTATATGGGAGACAAAGAAGTTACAGCCATGCATGTATATGAAGATTTTTGCAAAATAGCATCATTCAAATGTATAGGAGGGAGCAGTCTAGGGGGGCTTCTATCCCTTTAAGATGGACCTGAGTGGGTCAGCCATAGGGCTGAGAGCATCCGCATGGGATTGGGAGAGCACAGCCCATAGCTAGGAATCAGCCTGGGTTAAATTCAGGCTGCAAGACAGAGAGTCAGAGTTGGCAGGACACTGGCCCTTTAAGGCTGAGGAGAGAAAGCCTGGCCACGCCCACTCTGCCGGTATAGGAGGAAGACTGAGTGAAGGAGAACTCAGTCTCTACCAGGGAGATGAAGAAGCACCATCTTCCTTAATTCTCTACAGGATGCTGATGCCTGGAGAACCAGCGGGACCCAGACAAGGTACAGAGGCTGTGCCCAGGAGGGAGCCTCTTGGTTGGGGAAGGCTTGGCCAGAGCCTGAGGTTGTAAGGTCTGGATGAAGGGACTTTGGACTTGTGGTTAAGTTGCTCCAAGGTCTGAGAGACAGGGAACTGGTGAAGGCGGATGAGCCAGCAGCCCCAGGTACTCTGGAAACAAGTGGTGTCCCAATAAAGAACTATAAGGAAAGACCCTTTGGACTGTGTGTGGTATCCTGAGAGGGTACCCCCTGCCTGGAAGGAAGGGGTTCCACCAACGTTCTAGGTGGACACAGCATAGCAGGGGGTGAGATAATTACCCTGAGTGATGCCCCAACACCCCGTGTGGCCCTGGGGGACCCCCCTGCTACAAACTACTTATAAAATCTTATTCCTTTATTCAATATTTCCAGAATTTGGTATACTTAATTCCTTTCATTTGAGGTGCAATACCCCCAAGTGTCATCTAAATACAATAAAAAAATAAAATGTTACAGCCTGAAAAGTGTTTTCCATTAAAACCAATGGAAATTGAAAACAATTTAAAAAAAAATATTTATTAAAAATGAAAATGACAGATTTACATAACAAACAAAAAAATGACATGGGTCCCTGGGGCACACCTCTATTCAGTACTTGTAAAAATACTTGGTAAAATACTGTGTATTTTACAGAATACTGAGTATTTGGCCACATTCCTGAGGACCAGCTGAACATTTGGGCCCAATCCTTGGAAACTTGGAAATTTTCACAATTATTATTATTTTTTCACTATTCAGTTCAGCCCTAGGGGTTAGACCAGTATGAAGTCTGAAGATGCCAATTAAACTATGCCTGTTTACACCCACTGAAGAGTGACACTTCTGTGGTTGAACTGCTTAGATTTGACTATATATAAACTCATCTTCTGGAAAAAAAAAAAAACTTTAGTGCAGTCCTTACAATTGAAACTAATGAAGTGTAACCATTTAGTTCAGTAAGGCTGCTTTTTCTCATTAGCCAGTAGGAGGGGTAAACTTCTGTGAAGGCAATTGCGGCTCTGTTCTCATGGGAATTATCAGTTAGCAGACGTAGGAATGAGTTATTCTGCTTTTCTCCAGTGAGAACATCCATTATTTTAAGAGTTATATAGGGAACCTAGTCATACATGAGTGTTCTTTCAGGAGAAAAGCAAAATACTCCATTCCTATGTGTGCTAATTCCTGTGAGAACAGAGCCACGATTGCTCTCACGGAAGTTCCCACCCCCACCCCTTCCAGGTAATGTGAGAAAACAACCTTAAGTTCAGGATCATGCTGTATGCCTCATTTATCAATAGATTTGATTATTCTAATTGGTATGTAGTCAGTGGATAGTCTCTATAACTATGGTTCTGAACCTAATTGCATTAGCTTTATCTTCTAGCATTTGGGGAATGACTCTCCATAATGGTCTTTCAGTTGGTAAATATATTTCCAGTGCAGACAGCTGACTCCCTGCCCTTTTGTACTTCAATCAAAACTGACACAACATTCCCTCCTATCTTATCCTTAAATCATCCCTATCCTCAATTTGAAGTTTATCACCAGCATAAATTGCAGTATCACCCACTTTTATTCCTTCCCACTCATTATAAAGCACATTAAAACCCTTCAAATATCCCACCCAATTGCAGCTGGCTATTCATTAAACCTAAGTAATACCAGCTCTGTTACGTTTCCACTAATTTGTATCCCTTGCAAATTCAATGACTCTAGAAGGATTGCACAAGATGTAAAAAACATGGAATTAGACCACAATATTCACAGATCAATAGAGCTGATTTTAATCAAGTTCTTCCCATATTGGACTAGAACAGAGCTTTTGAAGACATCTCCAAGGTCAGCAATGATAACTTAGGGCAGTTACAGAGAGACAGAAATACAGACAAGGGATGAAAATGAATGAGACAGTACCGTGCAAGTCATCTGCTTGTCAGTTTGGTGGCAGCCAGATGTTTGCCCGCTTGTGTCTTGGGGCACCTGGCCTACTGGCAGCTATTGAAAATGTCATCCATTAATTATCCAGTGGAACTCATTGCCATTGGATTTAGGAAGGGCAACAGGATAACTTCTTTTTTTTAAGGATTTGACATATTTAGAGAGAGTAGGGCCATCAGCAGCTGTTAATGAAGACTGTGAAAGAATACAGCCTCAGTGTCCTTAAATAGGGTTGTACCAAATAGTACTTCTGAGTACTTGGACTGAATAAAGTTCTGAGTAATCAGCCTGAGTATTCGGCAGCCCTTTGGCTCTGTTTTGGACTCAGAATTCTGGACCTCAGGAAACTTCGGAACTATTTGGTGCCAGGTCGGTGACTCAGAGGGTGGCAGAACAGTAGAAGTTACATGTTACAATTAGGCTCTGTTATGCCATGCCACAGCCTAGACAACACACACAACCCTGCAAAACAGATTGCAACCGCATGGTGAAATAAATCTCACCAAAAACCAGCAAACCCAGGCTCCAGCAGTCACAAAATTAAGAAACCAGACATTTCTCTCTCTCTCTCTCTCTCTCTCGCACGCACACACACACATCCTTTTGGCATGGCATTGGTACTGGTAACTTGAACATACCAGGCAAGGGGAAGTGGAACTGGGCAAAGAGATCCCTCTGACCACATGGTGCCAAGTTCCAAACAATCAGTAGGCAGAACTAGAAGCAATGTGATACCCAATTTTTTTTTTTTTTTAAACTGCATGGTATGGTAAAGGTAACCCCCACGCCAATATAAGGATTCTGGAACTGTTACATTTTGAAAAGGCAGAGGAAATTTTTTTTTAATTTATTTATTTATTTTGTCATATTTATTAGCCAGCCAATCATGCCTACAGCATCTCGGGGTGGCTTACAACAACAACAAAAAACAATAATCATAAAAATTCTCTATTTTAAAACATTTTAAAACAACCCCCCATTACTTTAACATCCTTAACATCCAACCCCCCCTCTACCTACTCCACCCTCCCACCATCCCCTCCGAAGGCATGGGCAAAGCAGGCTCGGTGGAACGTCAGCAGACTCGGGGCCAGGTTCTGTCAAAAAAGAGAGAGACTGATATGGCTGTAATTACAACAAAACTAAATGTCTGTTCTTGTACCCCAATATCCACATATTTGAATCCACATCATTCTCTCCCTTCCAGCCTCTTGCCTCCCCCCATATATCTCTGCAGCACACAGCTTCTCCAGAAACTAAACCAGTGTAAGAAGGCTCGTTACTTCCCTTCAAAGTACATTTCTCCATAAGAAATGTTTTATTCAATATTCTGTATTTTATTCATCTATTTTTAATGAGCAGCGCGCACACACATTAATGCTAATGAGTTCAGTGACTGATGAACAACGAAAAGTGCTTTTCTTGTTAAATAATCTATTGTAATTGTTTCAGCAATGCTGTTTGAAACCGTGTTTGCACAACGTCTGTGGTTGGCATGCTTCCAAGCGTTCTGACAGGTAGGACGCTGTCCAAAGTTATTCACCTCATGTGCAGTTTTAATAGGATTTCTCATCAGATTCTTATGGCAGCAATATCTTTTAGGGACATGTAAAATGGAGGTTCCTATTACAATTCTGACATTGCACATTTGTCAGCTTCCATTGTCAGCAGCACTGTTCTGCTGTGGATATCTTCCAAACCACATTTTCCTGTTGAAGGGTGGGTTGTATGCACAGCTTAACAGACACCTTGTCTGATCGTGGAATGACGATGGGGGATTATAGAACAAAGTAGCTAAAACAATGTCAGGAGCTAGCATTCTACAACTCCATGGTAAAATTTACTGTAAAAATAGAAAAAAGAAATATGAACAAAGAAGCATCTGAAAGTCTGCTTTACTCACCACAGTCTAGAGTGGTGGGGGGGGTGGAGTGGGGGGGCAGAGTGCCATAGTGGCCATCATTGGACACCATGACCACCCGTCAGGCAGCATGGGGGTGTCTACCCGGCTCCCCATCATACCCAGGGACCAGGCCCTTGTCACATCAGTTTGTGGGGCTGGCCGAATCCTGAATGTGGTGCTGGTCCAACACCGGACCAGGTCAGTTCGTGGTAGTGCTCTGGTGCAATCAGATTAGTTTTCACCCATAGTTGTTCCATACCCAACTTAAGTGACTGTCTGTGTAAGGACTAAACAATATTATGAATTATTAATTATTTTATTTATTCATTTATATAGTGTCAGCTGTGTACCTGCTGCTTTACAAACAATCAATACTTATAGAACAGTCCCCACCCCCAAGGACTTTACAATATAAGACTGTTTTTAAACAGACCACGGTGGATGGGGGAATGGGTGTGCAGTTGTGATGGGTGAAGGTGGGTGTGCGCCCATTCCAATGGGTGTATCCATCTCCACCCATGAAGCATCGGGCATTGGAGCCCATTGTGTAGCATGGGAGTGTGCATGCATTCCCACCCATCCCCCACGGCATTCACATAGGTACCTCCACACAGCGAAACTGCGTAGAGATGGGTGGGGGCATCTCATGTAAAAAGGACCTAAGAGACAAGGACAGAGGAGACAAAAGGAAAGGCAAACATTGGGAGAGACAAGAGTACATTCATGAGGTTGAGAAGTTGCAGGCTCACATTCTTCGCTTAGTTATAGGGAATTGGGTTCTGAAAGAGGGGAAAGAGGATGCAATTACACTCATGATGATCTAGGGAAGGCCGCATAGAAGAGGAAGGTTTTCAGGAGGGATTTGAAAGTTGGGAGGGAGTGAATGTATCGAGGGAGGGAGTTCCAAACATGAAGGGAAGCAAGAGAGATGTTTAGAGGAGCAAGAGCTTCATGACCAGGTGGGGGTGGGAGCAAAGGAGGTGCAAAGCTCTCAGGCATCAGGAGTGTGGCAGGATACAAGAGCAGAGAGATATGGAGGAGCAAGGCCACAAAGAGCCTTGAAGGTGAAGACCAGGAGCTTGTACTGAATGCATTCATGTAAAGGGAGCCAGTGTGGGGTGAAGAGGAAGGAGTGAACATAGTCAAAGTAACAGGCAAGGTGGATGACTATGGCAGCTGAATGTTGGACTGAGATGAGGGGGCTGAGGTCAGAGCAGGGGGGGGGCACTGAGGAGGAAGTTGTAGTAGTCATGGTGAGAGATGACTAGGGCATAGACTAGGGTTTTTGCAGTGGAAATGGTAAGACAGGGCCAGCTTTTAGCAATATTATACAGAACGAAGCAACAGGATTTAGCAATAGTCTGTATGTGAGGTGCAAAGAAGAGAGAGGAGTTAGAGATGAATCCCAGGCTACACGCCTGAGTGACCATCTGGATGATGACTCCCTCGATGGAAATAGAGAGGGAAGTAGGAGGGGGACATTTTGGAGGTGTGGGGGAAGACGAGTAGTTCGGTCTTGACCATATTAAGGTTCAGTTGGCAGTAAGACATCTGTGGGGGCTGGCCCTTTAAGCCTAGCTCAACACAACTGGTTTGGGATGGCTGGGGACAGGCTTCAGTGAAAGTGAAGCAGCCATCTTGGAAGACTGCCTGGGAATAAACCCAGTTTGGTTTGAGTTATCCTTGAGTCTGTGTGAGTCTCTCTAATACACAGAACATCACATCATCCATGCAGAAATGTCAGCAAGACAGTCAACAATACAAAACTGTATGGAGGGGGAGAGTGCAGGAGTGGAAAGATAGAGTTGCATGTCATCAGCATAAAGATAATACTGGAAGCCATGGGTTTCCCTATGTCTAGCCATACTCTCTTGCTCTTTTGAGGACTAGGGAGAGTGGCAGGGCAATACAGAGGGCCATATGACTGGGACCACTCTAAGTGGGCTCTCTGCTTCTTCTGACTTTCATGGTAGACAGCACTCCCCAATGTTTTCCCAACAGGACGGAGGGTTGCTTGCGGGTTTGGTATATAAGAGACGTAACCTACTGTGTTTACCTGGTTGGTAGGTGGGGGCAAGGGCTCTTTTGCATCTTCTGTTCACTTATTCTGATGACGGAGTTATCTGTGGGCTGGGAATTCAATATCATGTCTGCCTACCCTGTTTCAGATTTTTTATTATTAATTATTATTATTATTAGTCTTATATAGCACCAGCAAAGTGTCTGGTACTGAACAATAATTAATTAGAGACTGGTCCCTGTCCCGGGGCTTACAGTCTTGGATGGATATGAGAATATAGGAAGATACTGGGATACAGTAATAAAGTTGAGAAGTTGCAGGTGTGCATGTTTAGCTTGGTTAAAAGGGAGAAGGGAACATCAAAAGAAAAGACAGTTGAAGGAGCATTGGTGAGTAGGCTGTGGGGGAATGGAGCTAAGGAAACCCTGTCAGAAGAGGTAGGTCTTTACAAGGGATTTGAAGGGAGGGAGGTGGAAGTCAAGAGTATGTGTGTTCAGGAGGGGAGTTCTAGCCATAGGATGCCACATAGGAGAATGGCAAAGACTATTTAGGAAGCAGGAGACTCTGGGGCAGAGAAGAGTGGTAGCAGAGGTGAAGTGAAATTTCCAGGTGGGAACATAACATGAAATGAGGGGACAGAGATATGGAGGAGAAGGCTAGTAAGATGGAACTGGAGACCCAATGGGATGTTGGGCAACCCCAGTAGGTGGCTCTGAGCCAGAGGTCAAGTCGCACAGATACTCTATGAGCCCTGGATGGTCTGTAGATGAGCTAAGCTGGGCTTTTGTAGGACTGGTATTTGGGGATGGACATATTCAAAAAAGCTGCTAAATCTGAATCGTTTCTGTCTTCTTTCCATCTGACTGTGACAAGAAGGGTTTGTCTTAATTCATGTCAGGGGCTGACTCTGGGGCTACTATCAGTGGGCCCAAGCTAATTGTGTCATCAGTTTACTAGACTGATAGCACAAAAAGAAAAAAAAAGTAAGTTTTTTGGCTCTGTTCAAACCTGATATCAGTGAGGTGCAAGATATTAGTTAGTCTATACTAGAGACTAGCCGAACCTGTCACAATCTGCAGATGTGACACTACTATGGGGTGATTGAAATGTGCACCCCTTGGGGCTGATCCCAAACCCTGTGAATACCTGCATGCATGCATATGTGTGCAGTTTCCACATGGCACTTTGTGCTGGCAATGGCAGTGCATGCGGTTTCGGCATGGGCACATGTGCATGCGGGATCTGTGAGGCTTGGGATTGGCCTCATCGAGATGTCACTGCAGCAGGGATGTGGAATAGGTTACCCAGCCCATGATTCATCCCCTGTTTTTAGAATGGGAAAAGAGCAAGAAGAGTAGCAAGTGGTGTCATGCTGCAAGTGTTAGAAATTCAAGAACAGTCAACTCTTTTCCCCAGTTATATAAGACAACCATTCCTGTTCTCCCAGCTTTCTACGTGACAGCTGAAGGGATCACTATGAACCAATAGTTTATGATGAAATGGTGGGAAGAACTCTAAAGAACTTCTGCAGAGTGAGTCACAGGATTGGGGTCTATTTGATTTCTTGCTGCCTTTGGACAGCAAGATGGACACAGCTGTAAAGAAACTGCCTTTAATCAGCGGGCAGCAGCTAGATGGTAGTACCCACCCAATGCTATTACACACAGCCCCTGGTCTTTGTGACTCACTTAACTGTGACCACCTCCATAGTCTGTAACTGCAATTCCTTATACCTGGGAATGTAGTCTTACTCCTTGAAAAGTTTCCAAGTGCTAAAGGAGGTGGCAGCCCATCTGCTAAGGTCACAGTGAACATATCACCTCCATGCTCTGCATGCTTCACTGGCTTCCAATTGAACTTAGAGTCCAATTCTCTGTTCTAATATTCAAAATGTCCTCTGCCTCGCATTTACATTGGATTCAACGTCCTGTTCTCAGGCACTAAGTAGGCTCTCATCCTCAAAGCACTGTCTTGGAGCAGATTATTAACTAGAAAGTTAACTAGATAATTATATAACAGGGAGTGTTTTATATAGTAGGATTGCTGAAAAATTTTGGATGAAAGATTTTCTAGATACAAATGCAAGCTTTTATCCGTTATGATGTTGTTTTTAGTAAATATAAAACATGAGGTGTAGCAGAATTTATCCTGAGCTAGCAGCTGTCATAAAGTGTGGATACCATAACTATTACTTGACTCCGTGAAAAATTTAAAAAACAGGGCATTCCCAATGGCCTTTTTTCTCAGTACACATTGTAAAATCAGGAATGGTTTGGAGAAAGGAAATAAGGAGCTGTTACTTCCTCTTCATAATACAAGGAGAAAATCCAATGAAATTGCCAGTAGGTGTTATGGAGGTCAATAGTATAAGTGGGTTTTTTAAAAAGAGTAGGTTAATCAAGGGGTGAGTGGGTGTCTTAGCTCAAGTGATAAGCATGTGTGCTTTGCATGTATAAGGTCCCAGGTTCAATCCCCAACATCTCCACTTCAGGATCCCTGGAAGCACACCTGGGGGAAGCCTCCACTGGGGGCCTGGTGGGGTCTCAGGTAGCACTCCAGGATGGCCTCTGCCTGGAGACCCTGGAAGAGCCAATTTGAACCTGAATTTGAAACCCCTGCTGCCATGTAAGGTTATGACAATACTGGGCTAAGATGGACTATTGGTCTGACTCAGTTAGGAAGTTTAGTTTAAGTTTTATGTCCATTAGCCAAGTTGTTTGGGAGATTAAAATCCCATAAACTGAGTGGGAAAACAAAAGGGCACAAATCGTAAGAGCTACCATAATAAATCAAACCAATGGTCCATCTAGTTCAGCAACCTGTTTCTGACAGTGGCCAGTTTCAGTTGCTTCAGAGGAGTGCACAACAGGTCATAATGGAGTGATTCATTCCCTGCTATTCACTTCCAACCTGACTGAGAGGTCTCATTCCCTGATCAAATTAACTAATAGTTGCTCATAGACCTAACCTCTAAGAAAGCATATAGTCCTTTTTTGATTCCATTTATGTGACTGGTCTCTACAACACCTGCCGACAATGGTTGTTTTCAGACAAGACACTTCCCCCACTATACATGTTCCAGGGCACCCACAGGGCAACACTGCAGCCCTGAAACATGTATAGTGGGTGGAGAATGTCTTGTCTGAAAATGCCCAATGAGTCCCATAGGTTAATGGTATATTGAATGAAAAAGTACTTCCTTTGATTAAAGCTGCTGCCACAGTTAATTTCTGAAATGTAACATGAAATGAGGGGAGAGAAATAGGAAGTAGCAGGGCCGTGAAGATAGAGCTGGAGATCAATTAGGTGGCAATTAAGTGGCTAGTAGTGGCAGTAGGACATAATGAATATTAGATTTTGGTATTCTATTAAAAGGGTGTGTGTGGTGTATTGTAGTATGGGTGTTGTAGGGCAGTCTTAGGCTGTAGAATTCATCAGGATCAGGACCCCAATGAGCCATACCATTCCAACCATTTTTTCCACCACCAAGTGCTGATTTATTTACAGTTCAACACTCCAGACATAGCAGAATCCCAACAAAGTCCAAAACCTCTCACTGAGGTGATACAGCAAACCAGTCTCTAGGTATACAGTCCTTTCTCCCTCCAGGTTCTTTCTAGGCAGTACCTTTAATGGACAGCTGCTAAGCTCCTTCTCCAGTCCCAGCAGGACCATACTGCAGAGTCTCCTCCTGTGCTTATATCCTAGGAGGGGTGTGGCCTATGTGGCAGCCAACTCCCTTAAAGGTACAGTCATTCCCAGCTACTTAGGAGGGGTTACACCCTCACAAGGACTTACCCAAGTCCTAATCCTGCAACAACTTAGGATCAACCATCACAGGGGGGTTAGGAGATTTTGAGTTTTTGCCGGGTGTTCTACCTGGGGGCACTAAGTGTGTATTGTGAGGACAAATTGAATGGTGGGATTTGGGGACAGTTACATCCCTCTAAAGGTGGATGAGGAGTACATTTCTGGAGGGGTGTTTAGGTGAGAATGGGCAAGGTGACTCCCCCATGACTGAGAGTGGATAGGATGTGGCTGTGTGGGAAAGGTTGTGAGGAATATGGGGTTATCCTAGGGTGGCTAGATATACACATTTTAGAGGACACTTATGAAAGATACAGGTTGCAGGGATCCATTGGGTCCAGTGCAGCCCTGCAACCTGCATTTCTCATAAGTGTCCTCTAAAAGTTGCATATCTGGCCACCTTGCATTAGCCATAGCCTTTTGGGGGGGGAGGGATGTGAAGAGATTATTCAGCAGAGGGGGTAGGGGACTCCCCTGAGTGTCAGAGGAATGGGAATGATCTGGGAGATTTTGGACTGAGAAGAGTAGTAGTAGGAGTTTATTGTTGATAAAATGGCCATAGGCCTTAACGCTACAAAACAGGAAAGTAAAACAATAAATAATGCTAAAGAAGAAAAATTGATCAGATACAAGGTATCAAGGTTCAGTATGTTCCATGATATAAGCTTTGCAAGTTTTAGTTGCAGCTACTATATATTAGCAACCTGAGTGTAGACTGTGGGTTCGGATCCCATAAAAAACAACACCAGCATATCAAGTTGGCTACAGGGAGGCAGATTGATAATTAAAGGGGCAATAAACTGTTCACAGAGATCTCTACATAGCTGACAGTTGAAGAGAACAAGTGACAAGGATTCAATTACACCCTAAGAGCAGCCTTTACATAGCCTCTGGGAATAAGGGGCATTAGTCATTCTACCCTCTGTTATGACTGACGTCAACAGGGAAAATCTCCCTAACATAAATAAACGCCTATATTTTTAGCACCTTAAGAGAATATAAATAAGGTACAAGGGAAGTGACCGATATACAGGCAAGGTTCTCTGATCATCCTCAGCCGCTACCAAGGATTGCTTTTCATGAGCAAGAATATGTCATCTAAATAAAGACAAGGCAAACAGAAAATTTAGTCCCAAAAGAAACTCTAGAAAAACCCTGATGGTGAATCATAGATTCCAACCTCTGTTCCCAGGGGCTATGTTTCTTCAGAGTAAGGACAAGGGAACATAAACCATTGGAAGGTGCAAATATCACTTGTAGTCAAAATTTGTCAATAAGGAGCTTAGTTAAGGAAGTTACTGAGGGAAATCCAGTTTCAGCCCACAAGAGGGCTACTGGGTTGCAACTATGTACATGGAAAATTGATCTTTAAAAAGTATTCTGCACTTTATCTAAAGCATCAATATGAGCCAAACCCCAGTCTTGTATTCCACAAAGAAACTGGGGAAGTACTTTTGGTTTGAAAATCTTCCCCTCTGGAGCTAACATTTCGCCACCCCTAGATAAATAAAAAAATATAATACCTCTAGATGTAGCACGAGCAGTCTCTCTGATAATATCCAAATGGACCCACCATAAGGCGGATTGTGAGAAGACCACCCTATATATTTAAAGAAATTTACTTGCTAAATAAAAATACAGTGGTTCTTCATGAACCACAAATGCACAACAGGGCGCTTCCCTGTACTAGTACTTTAGTTTTAGAAAAGTTAACCTCATGGTGCTCTCAGTCACAGTATTCACCAAATTACTGCATCAAGTGTCTAAACCAATTTGCGTCTGTGATAACAATATAGTATCATCTGCATATAACATAACCGGGAGGGTTCTTTGGGCAAACTTAACTGGATGACAAGTGTGGGTTCATCCATGAAATCTGAAAGGTTACTAATATATAAACGGAAGAGTAGAGGGACTAAAAGACAACCCTGGTACACTCCTCAAGAGGTAGACATGGGACAAGAAAGATGTCCTAGATGGTCCACCCTAACTCAGAGAAAACTTTCTTTGTATAAAGAAACAATTAAATATAACAAACAACAATCTATAGTAGTCTTAGATAACTTCATCCAGAGACGCTCATGATTAATGGAGTTGAATGCAGCTTTTAAATTGATAAAACAAAGTAAAAGGAAAGCCCTCTTTCTTGGGGTCAAATGGTAAGAAGTCAATTGGTTCAGAAGAAAGATATGATTGATAGTGGACCCCACCCCACCCCTGTGTGAGAGTGGGAGGGATGTGGGCAGATTGGGAGAGCTGTATGTATTTTACAGGTACTGTCCACTGTTAGAGACTAGGGGTGTGCAATTCGTTTTTGTTTTTATGAATACAAAAATGAAAACCCCATTTTTGTTTGTTGTTGCAAAAAATAGTTCAAACAAAATTCTGAATAAAACCAAAATGTTTTGGGGGGAAATGAAAATGTCAGGACTTAAATTGTGGACTGTTACTTCTTTCTTCCCATCCAATTTGCATGATATTTTTTCAGATTGTACCCCTCACACAAGGGATAATAATTCCCAAATATCAGAAAGATTGGATAAAGGGTCCTTAATTTATAAGCATCATGGTTTGTACATACATTTCTAGCCTTAACATCTTTGCTTCCCATTCAATGTTGATGAAATTTGGGCAGATTATACCCTTCACCACAGTGATCATCCCAGACCGATTTCAGAAAGATTGGATAAAAGGTCCCAGAGGTATAAGCAATTGAACATTTGTGATTTTACAGAAGTTGTGCAAATACTAGTCCTGAAAATTCTGGGAGAAAAACTAAAATTCCAGGTTATAACTGAGACATCAGTCAGCAAGGCGGAGGGGAGGTGGATGCATACCAGCAATCAATCCCAGCTGCCACAAGCTGCCTGAGGCAGGAGGTTGTGCGGAATATCAAATATTGAATAAAATGAAATAAAAACCATGATTGACACATCCAGGCTGACCAATTGGCATCCCAAACACATCCTGCAGGACTGTGGCAGAGGACACTAGAGAATTCCTTATTGGTTCTAGCCTAAGCAAATGCTTTCAGCTTCCCAGTAACAAGTGAGGGGTGGGGGGTGGATGGGTTGGCACAGCACAGAATGAGGATGCATGATTGACATTTCTGATGGTCAATTGTCATCACAAACCCATCTTCTACCACTATGACAAACGTAAGAGAATCCCTGCTATAGGCTCATTTTCTGGAAATGCTGCCCACAGGCCTCCAACTTGTCAGTACCAAATCATTGTAATGAGGGAGGCTTGGGGTGGGATTTGATGGGCAAACCTGTCAACCTGCACAGCCCCACAATGGCTAGACCTTATGTGACTCATAGGCTGGCTCAGTGCTCTGTGTGTGTGTGTGATAGTGTGTGCTGCATTCTTCAGTCTCATTGCAAGTTCCCATAAAAGCAGAACTCTGCACCTACTCTCCCTCATGTATGACCCTACAGATTTTGGGCTGCCAATGACTGAAGCCTGTACCAGTGCCTGTGGAACTTATTCCTACTCTGCTCATCTCTTCCTGTATTCTTCACCCTCTTTATAACTTCTCCAAAAATCAGATCTCTGCATCTAGTAAACCCACTACATTTTAAAGAGAGGCAACACCTGCAAGTAGTGCAACTTCTGTTAAAATTATGGAAACGATATTGCTTACAAAATTGGTACCCTTTATCCACTCTTTCTGAAAGTCAACAGGGATGATCCCTTTGGCAAATGGAACAATCTTTCCATATCTCATCAAAATTGGACAGAAAACAAAGATGCTAGTAGCTACAGCAGGAAATGTGTGTGTAAACCATGAAATATTAAATTGCTTATAAAATCAGGACCCTTTATCCAATCTTTCTGAAAATTGGTAGGTATAATCCCTTTTATGAAGGGTAGAAGATGTCTAAATTTATTACAAATGGAATGGAAAAGAAAGGGATTAGAAACTGGAAATGTGTGTACAAACTGACTATAAAATTGGGACCCTTGATTAAATCTTTATGAACTTTGGCAGGGAGGATCCCTTAGGCATGGGCGAACAGATCGCGGTTCGTGTTCGGCCGTTCGGTTCGGCCGCGATCAGTTCGTGTGTTCGTGTTCGGCCGTTCGGTTCGGCCGCGTTCGGTCCGTGTGTTCGTGTTCGGTCGTACCTCGCGTTCGTGTTCGCCCGTTCGGTTCGGCCGTTCGTGTTCGGTTGTTCAGGCAGGTCGTACGTTCGTGTTCGGCCGTTCGGTTCGTTCGCCATCGGGTTGTGCGTTCGTGTTCGGTCGTTCGGTGTTCGGGTGGTTCGCGCGTTCGCGTTCGGCCGGAAATATCGCGGGAAGCCGTAAAATCGGCGTCGCGCCGGAAATTCGTGTGCATGTGCGTGAGTGAGGCGAGAGGGGGTGTGTTTGTTTCGGTGGCTGCTTGTGTAGTGTGTTTTGGTGATTGTTTTGGCTGTGCTGTGTGTTTGGGTGGGTTGGTGTGTGTTGTTGCCTGTGGGTTGGACTGT
>QEPC01001188.1:552717-567629 GCA_003113815.1 Sphenodon punctatus
CAGGCTGGCTGCTACTCCAAGCCACTCTCCACCCTCCACCCCTGGTGCCTGGAAGTCTGCTCCTAGCTGAGTCAAATGACTTCCCCCTCCCTGCTACATTTGGCCTTCCAGTGACCTGACAGAAGACCATGTTTTAGCCACCTGAACACAACCGAACGCGATTCGAATTGAACGAACTGTTCGGCCATTTCATAGTTCGGTGTTCGGTTCCGTTCGGTGTGTTCGGCCATTTCGTAGTTCGGTGTTCGGTTCCGTTCGGTGTGTTCGCCATTTCGGTGTTCGGTCTGTTCGGTGCGTTCGTGTTCGTGTTCGTGTTCGGTTGTATGAACAGGCCGAGTTCGGGCCGAACACCGAACTACCGAACCGCGTTCGCCCATCCCTAGGATCCCTTTGGTAAGGGGCACAATCTGTCCTAATGTCATGTAAATCAGATGAAGCATGAAGAAGGTACATCTGGTAATCTATTTCCCATTGAAACCAATATGAAACATAAAAATGAAAATTAAGAACAAAAATAAAAATTAAGAATGAAAATGAAAGAGAATGCAATTTTGATAACAGAAATGAAAATAAAAACAAAATTAATAAATGTTTTGTTCACATCCCTATAGCGACAACATTCTTGGCTAAATGAACCACTGACTTGACTATGGCCCTTTTCAATTGGACCGCTGTGCGTGGGGGAATGGGGGTGGCATGGCCTGTGGGCGGTGCATGGGGGTGCATTCCCATGGACCCCCACCCACCTCCACCGACCCCCACCTATCTCCACACACGGAGCATCTACCATTGGTGCCCATTGCTCAATGCATGGGTGATGGGTGGAGTGCAGGAGTGTGCATGCACCCCAACCCACTGACCATAGTGTCCCCATGGACACCTCCCCATCACCCCCACATGTGTGCAAGTGAGGGGAGACCATGCGAAAAGGCCCTATGTATAAAAATGTCTTATACCCTCCATGTAGAATGTTGACTCACCTGCGAGACTTGGCTGGGATTGACGGAACTGTTATGCAGTGGTTCCATTCTTACCTTACGGGTAGATCCCAGTGGGTGAGGTATTCGGGGATTATACATCTGCTCTGGAGGGTCTCCCGTGTGCAGTGCCACAGGATCCCATCTTGTCCCCTCTCTGGTTTAACGTGTATATGAAGCCGTTATGGGAGGTCGTGTGCAGCTGTGGGGTCCGTTGTCACCAATACATGGATGACAACCAGCTGTATTTATCCTTTTCATCAGACCCAGATTCTGCTGTCTCCTTGCTGGCATGGTCTTTGGCAGCTGTGGGGGATTCGATGAGGCGAAGTTGGTTAAAGCTCAATCCCAATAAGATGGAGGTGATGCTGGTGTGTGTGTGTGATTGAGATGGTCTGAGGGAGATGGCTGCCCCCATTATTGGGGGTATCCATCCTCCATTTATTTATCTATTTATTTATTTATTTATTTTCATTATTTATATCCTGCCTCTCCTGCCTAGGCAGCTCGAGACAGCTTACAAAAATTAAAATAATATATACATAAAATACATAAAAGGGAAGCATATGAATAAGAAAACCCATTCTCCCCCACCCTCACCAAAGGCCTGGTGGAACATCTAGATCTTGCACTGTCATTGAAATGAGGCAATGTCCAGGGCCACCTGAGTCTCCACTAGGGCTGTAGTGGAATGTCGCAGTGGTAGCTATTTCCGCTGGAAACAGTGTTTCCGCAATTAGTGGTATGGCGTGGCAGAGGCTTTCATTCTGCTAGTTTCATTCTGCTACTTCTGCAGTTCCACTAATTTCATTCCGCTACTTCCACAGGCTTCGCAAAATAGTGGAAACATGACATTTTCGCCACTTCCACCATTCCGCCAGCGCCACAAAATAGCAGAACAGCGCTTTTCCAACAGTTTCCTCAATTTTTCCACAATTCCACAATTGGAAGAATGCCGGCGGAATTAGAGGTATGTCCGCAGAAAAGCCGCAGTGTGGTGCGGGCAATTCCAAAATGGCGGAATGGAATCGCGGTGCGGTAACAGCTGCTGCTGCATCAGCCCTAGTCTCCACCAAAGGGGAGTTCCACAGTCTGGGTGCCACCACTGAGAACGCCCTCTCCATTGTAGCCCCTAGAACCACTCGGGGGACCTTTATTTATTTATATAAAATTTATATCTCGCCCCTCCTGCCCGCAGGGCCGCCCGGGGTGGCAAACAACAGTATAAGAAAAGTAAAACAATAAAACAATTAAAAACCATTAAAAATACACAATACAGGGGAAAAAGACCCTCCCCCATCCCTCCCCCTCACCAAAAGCCTGGCAGAACAGCCAGGTCTTACATAAACACCAAAATGACAGGAGAGTGGGAGCTAGCCCAGCCGCCTCCGGGAGTGAATTCCACAGCACAGGGGTGGCCACCTAAAAAGATCTAACATCGTTGGCCACCCACTTTGCCCGGGGAACCTCCAAAAGGTTCCCACGGAGGATCTCAAGGGTCGCACGGGCACATAGGGAGTGACCCGGTCCTGCAGATAAGTAGGGCCCAGGCTGTGAAGGACTTTAAAGGTTAAAACACAGTGAACCTGGCTCGGTGCTTTATAGGCAGCCAAAGCAGAGCCCGGAGCACTGGTATCATGTGCTCCCTGCAACCCGCCCCTGTAAGAAGATGGGCAGCGGCATTCTGCGGCAGCTGCAGCCTCCAGACCAGCTTCTCTGGCAGCCCCATGTAGAGCACATTGCAGTAATCCAGCATCACGATCTTGCCTAACAGCTGCATATAGATGTTAAACAAGAGGGGGGACAGAATGACACCCTGTGGGATTCCACACATGAGGTCCCAGGGGGAAGACATACACTCCCCCAAGACCACCCAGTGAGATCTTCCGGCCAGGAATGAACGAAACCAGTCTAAGACCGCTCCACCAACCTCGGTATGGTCCCACAGGCAAGTCACCAACACCTCATGATAGACTGTGTCAAATGCAGCTGAAAGGTCTAGCAGGACCAGTAAGGTCTGAAGACCCTGGTCCAATGCCAGACGGAGATCGTCAACCAAGGCCACCAATGCCGTCTCCGTACCATACCCAGGCCAAAACCCAGACTGGGAGGGATCAAGTAAACCAGTGCAGGAGACGTTAGTGGCACGAACAGATCCCAACAAGAATTCGACATCGGCAGGCGACACCATCTGAAACTGATTCCACAAAACAGGACAGGATGGCGCATCCATAGCCCCAAGATGATGCTCTGCAATAACTGTGGTGCCGGAATCATGGCGGATGCGAGTGATCTTATTTACAAAGTACTCAATAAACCGGTCACAGCGGTCATTGGATTGGTCCAGGTCCAGATGGAGGCAGGCAGGACTGACCAAACCTTTCACCACCCAGAAAAGCTCTGTTGGACATGACTTTGAAGATGCAATAAGGGCAGCAAAGAACTTCTTGTTTGCTGCCTGAACCACTACAGCATAGACCTTTAAACTGCTCTTATGCTGTGATTGATTATACTGGTCATGAGTCCAGCGCCACCGTCGCTCTAACTGCCTGCTCTCCCACTTCAAACACCACAGGCCTTCAGTAAACCAAGGAGACCTGCAGGAGACTCGGGAGGGTGGTGGACGCTTGGGAGCCACTCTGTCAATGGTCTGAGCCAACAAGTGCTCCAGAAGGCTACAAAATCATCGACAGAGTGAGTGTCAAGGTCCAGGGGAAACTCCCCCAGAGAATTCTGGAACTGATCCGGGTCCATAAGTCTCCAGGGGTGGACCTATCTAATAGGTCCTGAACCTTGTTGGGGGCTGACATGCACCAGGATGCACGCCTTAAGGAGGTAATGGTCAGACCATGAAAAAACACTCTACCCCCCTGACTTCTACTAACTGACCCCCTGCCTCAAGGCCAGTGTAGAAAACCAAACACAGTGTATGTCCCTCCTCATGTGTTGGGCCACAGATGATTTGGGATTGGCCCATGGTTGTCATGGAGGCCATGAACTCATGCTTCACTCCTCCAAGATCGGTGTTAGTGTGGATGTTAAAATCCCCCAAAATCACTAATCTAGGGGTTTGGAGGATCACGACTGACACCAGATCAGCAAGAGCATATCGGGATGCTATCAGGCAATTGGGTGCATGGTACACCAGCAGCACCCCTAATCTGTCCCTGGTCAAATCCAACACAAGATGGAGGCACTCCACACCTGGTGGAGCCTGCAGTAGATGCCTCCTAAAAGACCATGCATCCTTGATAACAGTGGCTAAACCGCCCCCCCATCCCTCCAGCCAAAGCTGATGCTGCACAGAGAACCCAGCCAGAACAATATCTGCCAAGATAGGGCCCGATTCATTGTCCAGTCAGGTCTCTGTAATACACACGAGGTCGGCGTTCCACTCTGGGATTAACTCCCAGATGGTAGACGATTTATTGACAACTGACCTCAGCAGCACCAAACCAAGACCTGGGGTCTCCTGGGCCTTGACCCACAACCTATCCATGTGGGGGGTAGAGAGGGGAATGGGCACAAGGCACTGCTCCCTCCTCACTGATGGAACACCCCTCCCCTTTGGACCATATCTTCCCCGACCCGTAACAACCCCGATAGCTGCAGAATCCCTCCACTCCTCAGAGAGCCCCATTAGACACCCACCCTCCATAGGCTGCCCCAACAGGCCAGCAAGAGGGACCCCCCAAACTACCCCTACCCACCTCTGCCACAGGCAGGCAACCCCTACCCCCAGAGGGTCACCCCTGCTCACACCAGGGGTTCCCCTCCATGCCACCCCGTCCTCCCTCTCCTGCCACCAGAGGTAGGCCATATACCCCCACACCACACACCACTCAATCCCCCTGAAAAATAGTATAGGACCCCACCCCTCAGTCAACCAATATCTTCAGCCACGTAGGGGTGTGAAGGCACCGTCCAGGCTGCTGTTACTGTACAGCAGAGCAGGGCCGTTCTTCAGAGCAAGGATACTATTGATGGTGGCCACCTCAGTCTGAAAATGGCCTGACAATGGCACTTCACCCTTTGGCGCCCTTCAGCCACCACCCAGAGGGCACCACACTCAGGGCAGCTCCCCTTTGTAGGCTCTGCTGGTTAGCTGAAGGGGGATGGACAACAGAGTGGTTACAGGTGGGGAGGATTCCCTGGCCTCAGCACCTGGAGGACCGCAGGGGTCGATCCAGGGCACAGAGAGTGAGGTGGTCTCACAGATAGGAGCGGCCCGGGTCATATAGGACTTTATAGGTAAGCACCAACACTTTGAATCGGGCCCAGAAGATTATCGGCAACAGCTGCATTCTCCAGGTAGCCCCAGAGTGTGCATTACAATAGTATAATCTTGAGGTGATGAAGGCATGGATGAGAGTGGCCAGGTCGGAGTCAGAGACATACAGCCAAAGTCGTTGCACTGAATGTAATTGGCAGAAAACACTCCTCGCCACAGCCTCAAACTGGAGATCCAGGCAAAGCTGCGGATCAAGGAGTACCCCAAGACTCTGGACCTGAGAGAGCAGTGGGGGATGAACGCCGTCAGTGATGGGGAACGTCACGCCCACTACCCTTCCCACCAACATCACCTCCATTTTGTCAGGATTTAGTTTCAGATCGCTCACCCTCATACAATCTCCCACAGCTGCTAGACATCAGGTAAGCACCGAGATTTCTGGGTCTGGGTCAGATGAAAAAGAGAGGTAGAGCTGGGTGTCATCAGCGTACTAATGACACCACACCCCATAACGTCTCACGATCACACCGAGCGGCTGCATGTACACACTGAACAAGAGAAGGGACAGAACTCCACATGGGAGGTCCTGGGGAGAAGATAACCATCTCCGATAACCACCCGCTGAGTTCTCCCAGTCACGAAGGAGTGGAACCATTCAAGAATGGTTCCGCCCACTCCGGCATAGTCCCGTAGGCAAGTCAACAGCATCTCATGGTCAATGGTATCAAATGCATCTGACAGATCTAATAGGATTAGCAGGGTCGAACAACCCTGGTCCAGTTTCCAGAGAAGGTCATCGACCAAAGCCACGAATGCAGTCTCAGTGTCATAACCTAAATGAAAGCTGGACTGTAAGGGATCGAGAAAACCAGTGTGGTCCAGATGCTCCTGGAGCTGTTGACCTACTGCCCGCTCAAAAACCTTCCCTAAAAAGGGAAAGTTAGAGAATGGCTGCGTGTTGATGGGGAAGTCAACATCAACTGATGATTTTTTGAGCAGGGGACGCACCACTGCCTCTGAGGCAGTCTAACACCATGCCCTCCTGCAGGGAGGCATTGACAACACCTGCCAGCAATGTCCCCAAGGTCTCGTGGCTGGCCTTGACCAGTCAAGACGGGCATGGGTCTAGTTCACAAGATGTTGGTCTAACAGTCCCCAGAACATCCATCTCAGTGGCGGGCATCACCTACTGAAACAGATTCCACAAACCGGACAAGACGGAGCCTCCATAACCTCTGGTTCTTCTATTGTCATAAGCGCAGAGTCAAAGTCATGGTGTATCCATGCAATTTTATTCTAAAAGTACTAAAAAAACATGTCACAACGGTCACTGGAAGACTCCAGTTCCAGGCGGAGGAAGGCCAGACTGGTCAATACGTGTGTAGCGAAGAACTCCTTTTTTGCTGCTCATTGCTTCCATCTGTGCAGAGTCTGGGGGGGCTCCTGGATCAGCAGCTGCACCTGGATCTCCAGATGTTGGCTCTGGCCAGGAGTGCCTTTTGCCAGTTACATCTGGTAAGACAGCTCTGTCCATATGTCTTGGACTCCAATCTTGGCACTGTCAACCATGCATTTGTCACCTCAAGGCTAGACTATTGTAATGCAATCTACATGGGGCTGCCTTTGGTGATGGTTTAGAAGCTGCAACTGGTGCAGAATGTAGCAGATCATCTCCTTATGGGGACGGGCCACAGGGAGCACATAACACCGGTGCTTTGTGCACTGCATTGGCTGCCGATTGTCTCCGGGCCTGATTCAAAGTGTTTTGACCTGTAAAGCCCTACATGGTCTAGGCCCCATTTATCTGAAAGCACGCCTCAGTCCCCCGGACTCCGGGGGTGCCCTTTGTGGTCATCTGGGTACACCCTCCTGGAAGTCCCGCGTTATTAATGGGTCCGGACAAACAAGAGTGCATTCTCAGTGGCCACACCATCACTATGGAATGCCCTCCCAGTGAAGGTCCATCTCAGCCCAGATGTTCTGGCCTTCCACCGTAATTGTAAGACCTGGCTCTTCCACCAGGCTTTTGACAGGGAATAGGGAGGAGGGATGGGGTAGTGGGATGATGTCCTGGTAGTGATTATTTATTATATATTTTTTTTGTATTTTTATACTTTGTGTGTTTTATTGTGTTGTTTTTAGTGCTGTATGCTGCTCCAGGTTGCCAGAGGCAAAAGGAGCAGGATAGAAGTGTAATGAAATAAATCAATAAATAAAATTAGATAGAATATGGACATTTTTCTCCTACAAGTTTTCCCAGTTACCAGATAATAGCCTCCTCCTTATACACATTCCCTTCTTTCATAGTGTGCAAAGATTACAAACACACTGCAAAGTGTCTTGAGAATAATTCTTCAAGCTATATGAAATAGGAAAGTGTTTCCCACTAAAAAGCCACAGAAGTAAACTGAGCATAGCCTTGGGAGAAGACAGACTGCAGGTGCAGTATACACCATATATGGCAGCCTGACACTGAATAAAAAATGGACAAATAATACATTAAGACAACACTATATTAAAAAACTCAGCACCAATATGAACCCATTCCTTCATAGAGATAGACACTAGTTGTATTAACTTTGGCAAAACATCCAAACCTTGTCATTGCAACAGAGCAACTGAAAATGATAGCATTAATTGCTTTGCTTGTACAGACATGGTCAGCAGGTTTTAATTGTCATGTTACGCACTCGCAGATGTAAAGGAATACACAGCAGCTCTGTTTTTTATGTAGCTGATGTTTTATTTTTAGCCACTTTAGGACCATAATGTGCAAAAGGAGGTAGCTTTTACAGCCATACCTTATTGTATTCTGTATTTCAAGCAGTGATGTTGCATGGCATGCTATATATCTAGGAGTGCTGCAGTTAAATTGAAGAGGGCCAAGTTCAATAAAATGTATGTGTGGCTTCTTCACTGTGGAATCCTGGACAAGCTCAGAAACATTTTCTGCATCACATTGCATCTCATGGCACAGACAGATTGCACGGGATTTGGTTCATTGACACATAATGATTTTAGAGTCGTAGCATTGTAAAAAAAGCTAAGGCCTGTGATTTCTGCATCCAAGTTTTGATTCTTTGGGTGTGGATCAACATATTACTCCTCTTAAGAGGCGTTGCTGAATTTTTGGGCGCTTGCTGCTAAGACTACTGGGGTGACAAATTATTGCTTCCAAAGAATGCCTAGAGCATTGTTGAATGTAAGAAAGAGACTTACAGTGCAGCATAGAATTTTAATGCTGGAAGGTAACTTAAAGGGTCATTTAGTCCATCTCTCTGTCCTTAAACAGAAACAGTTCTATCTAGATAAACACCTCTCCTGAATGGTCTAACTTAAAGACTTCCAGAGATGGAGACTCAGCTGCATCATAATATGATTAATTGTATTTGAATTCAACTGGATTAAAAGTGAATGGACTTGTTCTAGCATGCTATGCAAGTATCAGTGCATTCACATTACAAAAATATCTTTTTGGTAGATGGTTGCAATTAATGATGGCACTTTAACACTTCCACCATCAGAATTTTTACCTTTTATGCTCCAGTTGACCAATTGTGGGAATGAAAGCACATGGATTTTAGAAATGCTGTTATCTATTTTGTGAAATAGGCATTAGTTTCTAAAAGGAGGACATCAGTTGGAAAAACATCCAAAAATTAAAGGACATCTGTGTACAAGCAGCAATCAGAATCAACAGCATTAATGTACAGGCATATTACATAATGCCACAAAACAGCAGGCAATAAACATTACATTGTAAGAATATACAGTGCCTCCATCAGTCCGAGCAGGGTTGCTACTGCAGGAATTGAAACTAAATGATAAAGATGAATTCATATTTAAATCATGAAGGTGAAAGAATCACAATTAGCTGACTATCAACAGGAACACAATTTACTTCCTGGAGCTAAGTGCTAAGCACAGGACCTGTTACTAAATGGGGTTTCCTTTTCAATACAAAAGTTAAGGCTTTTTTTTTTTTAAGCAGAGAGACAATATATCCAACCTACAGCCATGTCCATCAGAACCAGCAGTTTATTTCAGAAATGAATTCCATACATTTTCTAAACGGTTGCACAAGATTTGGTTGCAGAAATCCATTAAAATAAATAATCAGGAACATTACCTGACTCAAGACTGGTTGGGAGTTTATGGCAGGCAGACAGGCAGTTCAGGTTGGGACCTGGCAGGAGCTGCAGTCGGAGGAAGCAGACTTCAAGGTGCATGGGCAGCAAGTAGAAAAAAGACCAAGCAGAGCCCCACCCAACGTGGGGTGGAGGAAATCCCCCAACCCTGCACATTGTCCCCACTCAAACAGGCAGCCACAGGACCCCATTGTTCACAGCCTGCAGCCCCAGAGGGGGAACTGAGCACATATGTGCTGGGAGGGGGGCCTGCAAGCTCCAGCCCACTCCACACCTTGATCAGGCCCACTAGCCTCCTGGCAGCAGCAGCACCCCTATGGGGCCCTGAGGGATGAGGCCCCCCCAGGGATCTAGGTGCACACAGCTGCACATTGTTTGCCAGTTTGGGGTAGCACCACACAGTTCCATCCCAGGACAGGAACCGACTCGGGCACATGCAGACTGTCCCAATCAATAAACAGGTGCCCCTTCAGTGAGCTGATGCCGCATGGCAAACCAGCAAGCAGGAGGCAGTCACATACCCTGTGCTGCTAATCCCAGGCCTGGACACCCATGCAAAAAGAGGGTTATAAAAGAGTAGTGTGCAGCTGTCACTGCTTGACATGGAAGCAAACAGGGAGCCATGGACCACAAACACATGGTGCCACTGCTGGAGAAACTCCTCAATACCACCGAGGCCAGTCACTGAGCCATCCAGCAACTCCATGACACCTGCTGGGAATGGGTGCTGGAGTTGGAGGGGCATTAACATCAGCTCCTCCACTTCATCATCCACCTAGCTTCTGGCAATACACTGGAGGCCAGGCTCAGGGTGCTCCACCGGTGATGGGCTACTCTCCTGCGGCAGCAGACCTTTCTGCATTGCATGGCAGTCCTGCTTGAGGAGCTGATGCAGGAAGCATAGTTCCTCTCTGGGGACGCCATTGCACTGGGCCACCTACCGGCACATGGCCATGCCCACCCAGAGGCAACTTTGGGCTGGGGAGCACAGCAGGGACTGGTGGGAGACCATCATGGGCACCTGGCAGGATGAGAAATGGAGTAAATACTTAAGGAAGCTCTGGCGGCTGCTCCTCTGCATCGCTGATATCCTGAGAACTTCAGAATTAGGCTACCAGGATGTGAGATCCCATCAACGTAGAACAACATGTTTCCATCACCATGTGGAACCTTGCCAACCCAGACTCCTGCCACTCAGTGGGACAGAAATTTGGGGTCGGAACCTCAACCTTAGATACTATCTTGGTAGAAGTGTACACTATCCTGGAGAATGTGTTGCTGGAGTGCGTGGTCCAGCTCTGGAACCATGAGTCTGTGATAGAGGACTTCCAGCAAGCCAGGTTACTGAACTGTGTTAGGGTCATCAGTGGACCCACATTGCCATCCTCTGCCCACCCCGCACCATGGAGGACTACAAAAACAGGAAGGTTTTCTACTCCATCATCCTCCAGTCAATGGTAGATGACGAGGACCTCTTCATGGTCATCCTTGTCAGGTGGTCTGGCTGGAACCATAATGCCAGCATCCTGTGCCAGTCACCACTCTATATCCTGAACCATCTTGAAAAGGTCAGAGCATGCTCAAAAGGAGCCATTCAGGCCCTTCTGAGTATGCCTATATATATATTTTTTTTCCTTTTAACTTACTGTCACGGTCTGTGAGGGGTGAACGTTAGGAGGGGTGCCACAGCCCTGAAGGCGGATCTGGGGCCAGCTCAGCGGGCTCTGAGAATGCCAGGTCGCTAGGCAGTTGGGAAGCCATGGTGGGTGGTGAATGGTGGCATAGCTTGGTGCTTCTGACAGAGCGGCCTTGTGTGCGACGTAAGGGGGCAGAGCCAGAAGGATAAGAATAGAAGCACCCAGTCAGGCACCACTGGTGATTGAAGCAGCAGACTGGCCTCTGTGAATCTGAGAGGGGGGGGGTCCCCTTAGTGGGGAGCCTTTGGGGTGTGAATGAGTGCACCCTTTCCTTTTCCCTTGTGTTGTGTCTGTGTGAAAGGTGTTTGTACTTGTCCTACCGTTTCCCCCATGGGCTGTTGGAGTTAGTGGGTGTTTTTCCTGGACCCTGCTTGTGCTTCCCTCCCTCCTCCCTTTTCTCTTTGTGTTCCTTCCTGTTCCACCTGACATAGAGAGTCACTCTTCCTTGGGTACTCCAGTACACATAGGTGTGGTGATTGGGGGTGAACAGAGGTAGGTGAGAGGGGCTACCAGGCCTGGGTTCCTGGGGTCCCAGTCTTCATCGCCTTAGGTCCTGATGATGACTTAGGCCCTATAGCACTTGTAGTGTGTGGGCCATATAAGACCCCGAAGGACCCCTTACCCACCCTTGCGCACTGAGGCTCCAGGAACCCCTAGGAGAGAGAAGGGAGGGAATATGGCAGGGCGAGTTTCCATAGCCTTTCGTGGACTACTCATGGTCCTTCACACTTACCAGCCTAGGAAGAAGTCATGCATCACAGGACCCCCTCTGGAAGGTAAGCACACTACCCCTAACCCCCCCACCACTAGCCTCTCAACTCTACCCCCAACCACAGTCACCTCAAAACACACCATAGTCCTCCTTGTCCCATGCATGCTCTGTGATGGGTGGTACTGATGCCTCAAAGCACATGGTCCCCACCCTGCCAGCTCGCAGATCCACAAAAATCCAGATGCAACCCCTGTGCCCCCAAACACCATACATTAACCAGAAAGTATGCCTCACTTGCTCCATGCCTGTATGCAAGGCAAGCCCCCCCAAATACACCATAATTAATCAGCAAGTAAGCCCCCCTGAGCCCCAGATGTATCCCCCCATATTTAAAAAACCCACAGCATTGCCCTATGCCCAAGCACCCACTTTAATATATACAAAGCAGGGTGTTGGAGTTACCCCCAGCATCGCCCCTATGGTGGCCAGCCCCTGTCTCTTTAAAATTCTGTGCACAAAAATTAGGAGTCCAACTCCAAAGCCAAAATACTTACATACAGCATTGTACACAGCCAGGTCACCATAGAGAGTGAATTATGCCTAAATGTCCACTTTAATTTTCCCCCTTGCAGTCAATCAAAAACTGTCCTGTGCTTTTCCCCCTCTGCCCTCCCATTAGCCCTGTGCCTGCAAATAAGGCAGTAAGTTGAGTTTCCCAGCTCAGTGAAGGTAAGTTTAGGAGTGGATCACTCAGGTCATATCAGAGGTCCTGAATCCTCCTGACACCTGGCCAAATGCACAGCTGTAGTGGCTTCCAGACAGACATAGGGGGCAGCCCTGAGGTGGGCATATAAGGGACATAACTGGGACTTTGGGGATAGCATTCCAGTAATCAGGAGACATAGTTTGCACATCCAGCCTGGCCAGCAATTATCATCACAATCACATCCTGCTGCACTGTGACAGAGGGCATAAGAGAATCTCTATTGGCTCTTTCCTAAACAGATGCATCTGACTTCCCAGTAACAAGTGCGGGAGAGAAGTTGGGATGGTCACAGCACAGAATGAGGATATTTGGTTGACATTTCTGCTGGCCACTAGACCTGTCTCTTATACACATCTAGATGTGTATAAGAGACAGCAGATCACAAACCGATCTTATACCACAGTGACATGTAAGAGAATCCCTGGCATAGGCTCATTCTCTGTATATGATGTGCAGGTATATGAAACTCGAACCTTTTATCACATATTCCTGATATTTGGCAGAAATGATCCTGAAACTGTGTGATATAGCTCTGCCAAAATTAAGGAACAGTGGTTGGACTACAAAGATGTTACAGTCAGACATATATTTAAGTGTTACTTGCACATACCACCTGGACCTTTTATCCAATTCTTCTGAAAGTTGGCATAGATATTAAACATTGGAAGGGATATAAACATGGCAAGTGTCATCTACATTAGATGGGATACAAAGAAGTTACAGCCAGAAATGTATATGCAAATGTTTGCAAAATAACATAATTCAACTGCTTATAAAATCTGATTCCTTTATCCAATTTTTAAAAAACTTTGGTACACGTAATGCCTTCCATTTGAGGTACATTCCCCACAAGTTTCATCCAAATATAATGAAAAAACAAAAAGGTTATATCTGAAAACATGTTTTCCTTTGAAACCAATGGAAATCGAAAATGAAAGCAAAAACGAAAACGAAATTTTGATATTTTTGAAAATGAAAATGACAGATTTAAATAACAAAAACAAAAAAAAGCAACATGGGTCCATGCACACCTCTAGTTACCACAATTTTCTGTTTTCGATAGTGTGATTATGTCGGATATAACTTTATGTTTACTGAATGTATATGAATAGCTGCTTGTTCTCTTTAACAACAGATGTTAAAGTCCAGAACCATCCAGCTCACTATATTGCAAATATTTTAAATGAAAATCAATAGTTCTTCATGTATTCAACAGTAGGCATGTGGGAATTAACATCTCAGTCACCTTCCTGTAGCATATTGGATAAATGGCATATTATCAGACAAAAAATTGCAGCTTTGACTATAGAAACAGCATTACAACCACTTGTAATGCATTCTAGTTTAGGTGATTTGCATATAACCTGCAATCTTGAATTGATAATGTTTGATTATGTACTTACATTCAGTCATAGTTGACTGACCATCTCAAAACTATTCTTTCCATTATTTGCAATCTTCATGGACTACATGTGAAAATGGTAATTCTCTAATATTTGACACTCCCATTTGACACTCCCAGGATATAAAGTAAGTTTAAAGTAAAACTTTGTGCTGTAAAATCTGTACACTAGTGAGCTGAGCTTGGATGTCTCTCTCTGCTTGGTGAAGGAAGTAGCAGAGTTGCTGACACTAGATCACAGTTGTAATAGGCCCCAGACTTCCATGTTGTTTGCAGAGTCAACGCAGGAGAGAAACTCAAAACACATAAGTAGGCCCTTTTTACATGAGATGCTCTCATGCATGTCTACCCATAGAACAAGTGGGAGAGCATCTTGTGTGAAGGAGTGGGTGCATGGGTGTGCGCTCCCATGACCTGCCCCTCCTCCATGCATGGGTCAATGGGTGAAAACGCACATTGCTCCATGCGTAGGCATGGGCGAACAGATCACGGTTCATGTTCGGCTGTTCGGTTCGGCCGCGATCGGTTCGTGTGTTCGTGTTCGGCCGTTCGGTTCGGCCGCATTCGGTTCCTGTGTTCGTGTTCGGTCGTTCGGTCGTACCTCGCGTTCGTGTTTGCCCGTTCGGTTCGGCCGTTCGTGTTCGGTCGTTCGTGTTCGGTTGTTCGGGCAGGTCGTACGTTCGTGTTCGGCCGTTTGGTTCGTTCGCCATCGGGTTGTGCGTTCGTGTTTGGTCGTTCGGTGTTCGGGTGGTTCGCGCGTTCGCGTTCGGCCGGAAATATCGCGGGAAGCCGTAAAATCGGCGTCGCGCCGGAAATTCGTGTGCGTGTGCGTGAGTGAGGTGAGAGGGTGTGTGTTTGTTTTGGGTGGCTGCTTGTGTAGTGTGTTTTGGTGATTGTTTTGGCTGTGCTGTGTGTTTGGGTGGGTTGGTGTGTGTTGTTGGACTGTGGGGACTGTGGTGTGTGACTGTGTGCGAAAAAT
>QEPC01001188.1:574008-658666 GCA_003113815.1 Sphenodon punctatus
TCCCTGCTACATTTGGCCTTCCAGTGACCTGACAGAAGACCATGTTTTAGCCACCCGAACACAACCGAACGCGATTCGAATTGAACGAACTGTTCGGCCATTTCGTAGTTCGGTGTTCGGCTCCGTTCGGTGTGTTCGGCCATTTCGTAGTTTGGTGTTCGGTTCCGTTCGGTGTGTTCGCTATTTCGGTGTTCGGTGCGTTCGGTGCATTCATGTTCGTGTTCGTGTTCGGTTGTCCGAACAGGCCGAGTTCGGGCCAAACACCGAACTACCGAACCGCGTTCGCCCATCCCTATCCATGCGTGGGCATGCATGACGATGTGTGGTGGATGGGTGTCCACTGAGGATGCCTGCACACATGCGCCACTGCACCCACGGCCCACAGACCCAGCCTGCCCTTTCCCCTTCCCGCCCATTTAAAAAGGGCCCTAGTTTACTTGTATTACCTGTTCACCTCAGCATGGAAGTACTGAATCAAGACTGAGAAACCTTCTCATGTTATTTGTCGCTTATTTGTTATTTAGGTATATTTCGTATGATTTTGAATAGGAGAAAGGTGCTCTCTCCATACTTTAAACTCGGTATGGGGAGCCTCAGGCCTGGGGGCCAAATGCAGCCCACAGCTAGCTTTTTTGGCTACTTTTCATTGCCTGGATCTGGCTCCTAGATCCAGTTCCTACCAAGACTGGGACACCAGGGGGAATTACGTTTCATTCTTTTTCCATTTCAGTTTGGAGGGATTTCCAGATTTAATTTCAGAATTGTATTTATAGTCCCATATTTAAATCTATTAAAAATAAAACAAAAACAAACAAAAAAACTGCCCCTGAGAAAAATGGCTGTTTGGCCATTCGTGCATGTATGCCACTTTCCCAAAATGGGACTGAAAGCATCACCATCAATTTGGAAAAGTGCACCAGTCCAGAGATACGTATTTCCCCCCCCCTCCCCGAATCCCCTGAGGCCTTGGAGTGGTACTTAACAGCCCTGGAGGGCTTGATTCAGTTGATTTAAGTACCACTGCTACTGTAGGGGCTATGTCAGGTTCCATTGTCACGGCGTCCTCCCTTCTCCAGATCGTGCATGTACAAAATGGCTGTTGGGCCATTTTGCACATATGCAAAATGACCGCTGATCTTAACCAAAAGGACAGCAGCCAAAATGATGTGGCTGCCATTTTGGTTATGGCCAATGGCAATTTTGTACATGAACGATCTGGAGCAGGGAGAATGGTGCGACGAGGGAGCCTGACAGTGTCCCCACAGCAGTGGCAGTAACACTTCTTGCTTTCAGGGAATGGGGGTGGGGGGAAATACGGATCTGAAACTCTCGATCCATAACTGACTGGTGGTAATTACAGATTGCTTTGGATTAACCCATAATGACCTGTACTGGGAAGTTATGGATTAATCCAAAACCATAATTCCCATCCCTAGCTCCTACCTTCAAGAGCTTGCCAATTATGGCCCTCTGAGGTTGTGCTAAGTAATTTTCAAAGTGGCCCGTGGTAGGATAAAGGATTGCCAATCCTGCTTTAAGCAGAGCAAGAATCTGTCATAAAAACAAGTGTCAATGACTAACCAAATTCCTTCAATCAATAAACATGGCTAGAAATCCTTGAATTGATAATATTTCCCAGCTCACGTCTCTTACTAGGGCAAAGGTGTCCTGCTAAATTGCTTCTGGAAAGGACTTACCACTGGGAATTTCTCTTCCATAAAAATTGGTCATCAGAAATGGTATGTGTGGGATGATCACATGTGCCGTTTTTACACGGACGGCACAACAGCGCTGATGGGTGGAGATGGGTGTGGATGGGTGGGTGAGCACACCCAGCGAACACCCAGTGGCGCTGAGCAAGGAGACATTTACACGGACAGCACTGAGGGGGGTTGTGGGAAGGAAAGGGGAGAGGCCCACAAACACCCAGCGCCCAAACACCCATCTCGGGGAACACCCGGCAAACAGCCGTGCAAGTACATGGACGGACGGGAATGGCGGGGAAGCGCAGCCTGGCACAGCGATGGCACAACATGGCCAACTGTGGGCAAACGAAGCCATACAACATGGCCCTGCCCCCCCCAGCTGCCAGGACCCACGCGGGCAGGGCGGGAGGGACAGGGTATGGGATGACAGCTGCTACAAAGGAGCTGGCTCCAAGCATCCCTGGCACAGAGGCCAGACCGCCCAGCGCCAGGCAGCCCCTCCCTAACACAAACCCACACCAGAGTAGCACGCACTCAGCAGAAGCACACAGGGAAGGGCACGCGATGCACAGGGGGCAAAGAAAGGGGGGGGAAGGGACCCAAACAACACATGCAACATCCCCACACACATACTCGGAGGCACCCACACAAAGGGAGAGGTCACAGCAAAGCACAACACGGACATGTCAGGAAAGGAACACAAAAGCCTTTCATAAAAGATGGGGAAACAGCTACAGGGGGCAACAACACTTGCTGCCCCCCATGCCTGGAACTCCCTCCCTGTCCACATCCGCCTTGCCCCCTCTCTTCATACCTTCAAATCTCTCATTAAAACTCACCTCTTTCGCTCTGCTCTGTCTGACTCTTTATCCTGCTGAGCCACTATTCCTATACCTACGATCGGTTTACCCTTATCCTTGCAACATGGACCTGCCTGCTGTCATTCTCATCGTAACCAAGCCAAGTACGTGCACTTGAGACCTCGCATCTTCATGAATGTTAGACCCCTTGTCTCTCCCTCTGTTCCCCTTCCTAAGTCTCTCCCCCAGCTCCTGTCTCTCAGATTGTAAGCCCTAGGGGCAGGGACCGTGTCTATTTTATTACTTTGTAAAGTGCCAGGTACACTGCTTGCGCTATATAAATGTTTGTTAATAATAATAATAATAATAATAACAACAAACAGGGCAGGGAGGGGGATGGGGCAACAGAAGGAGGGGGGGAACAGCACCAGCACAGGCAGGCCCAGGGCAGAACCCTGGTCAATACGGCCAGTGACCCTGCGTCCGGCACAGTGCTCAGCCTGCGTACGTTCCAGCTGGTGCAGCTGCTCCAGGATGAGCAGCTCCACCAACTCCCCCTGCTCCTGGGTCCACTCCGCGATCATGGTTTGCACTGAAGGGGACAAAGGGAGAGCGGACAGCCATCAGAGCGGGCCGTGGGCACCAAGGAACAGTACCACCCACGGAGGGACACAGGCACAGGGCCCAGCAACACGGAAGCACACTCACGGATGCCATCAAACAGCCGGCCCACTGCCTGCATGTCCCAGGCTGCCTGCTCTAGCTGCAGGACCATATCCCCCAGGCACAGGATCACCAGCAGCACGACATCAGTAGCTGCAGGAGAGAAGGGACATGGCAATGGGGAACGCCCACACCAATGGACCCCAGAAGGACCAGGCCAGTGACACCACCAGGGGAACACCTCCTACACACAGAGTGCCACCACGTGGAGGACAACCCAGACCCCTGCATCAAGGGGGAATGGAGGAGCCAGATCCCAGGGACAGCACCATCCCAACTCACACTCAGCCGCCCAATGCCCATCCATCGCCACCACCAATGATGGGCAGAACCAACAGGGGGTGACATCAGAGGGGAGTGGAGGGGAGGGGCATGACCACACCAACACACATGTGAGGCCAGGGGGTGCCTGCATGACTGACCACCCCCTATACCACCCCAAGATCAACCCCAGGCAGCAGCACCCAGCAGGGAGGCATCCAGGGGAACAAACACCACACAGCCGGTGTCCACCCCACAGGCCCAGAGCCCCCAGGTATACACAAAGCACACCCCCTGCACACAACCACACAGATGGGGGAAGGAGGGCCACCACAGGGGAAAGAGCACCCAGCCGCCACAGTAGCAACAGAATCAAGGCAGGACAGGACATCACAGTACAGAATTCCTTCATTGGTTCTGGGGAAAGCGGGCCCCGAAGCACATAGAGGCAGACAGGGGGACGCTGGGGTACCCATGGCTGGGCACGAGAGGCACAACAGGAGGGCACAGTAGCGCCCGTGCAGGGTGGGGTAGAGCACATGGGCATCCCCAGTGGGAAGGGGCAGTGGTCACACAGAGGGGGCAATGGGGTCTAGGTTCTCCAGGTGGCAGCCAACAGTGAAACAGAAGGCAGTACACAGCCTGCTCGGAGGACCGGTGGGGGAGTATGCACCATCCCAGGCACCAGGGTGGCAGCGAGTGGGTGGCGGTGAGGGGCTGCTCAGGGATGGTCCAGTGAGTGCTCCCGGGCTAGACCCTCCCAGGAGAACAGGCCCATTCGGAAGCCACGGGTGCGCATGTGGGCATCCATCAAGTAGCGCAGAAGGAGAGGACCTGCAGCTGCAGCCCTTACAGCTTGAAGGTCCCTCACCGATCGAAGGGTGGTGAGCTCCGCTGCGGTGGGGTCCTCGGTCCGGAGCGGACCACCAACCTCGGGGGACAACAATCCCAGGTCCCACAGTAGGACCCCCACATCTGAGGGTGCGCGCAGGATGCTGCGCACATGTAGGAGGCTGATGGTGCACTGGGCAGCAACAGGGGGGCCCCCAGACAACAAGGTGAGACTGTACCTGGGTAGCTCCATCAGCAGGTGAGCCGCTGTGACCTCTGCAGTGATCCATGGCACCACAACGGCAGGCAGGTGCCCCCAAGGAGGCTGGCACAGGGGCGCAAAGGCAAACTCAAGGGAACGGGCCTGGCACACTGGGGCCCCGACCCGGCGACCCATAATCCACATGTGTCGTGACAGGAGCCGGAAGCCATCCCCCGCCAACTGTGGGTCGCCGACCAACAGCTGCATGTTGGGGCTCAGCCAGAGGTCCCCCAACAGCATGTCCACACAGGGAAAGCAGCCCTCCCCAACATCCCCAGCTGAGAGCCCCACAGAATGGCTGGCCATGGCAGCAGTGGGGCTCGCTCCGGGGAAGCAACAGGCAGGAGATGGACGGATACCGCAAATGGGACAACCACACACCGAGCGGATTCCCTCACTCACAGATGGCCTTGCATGCCAGAGATACGCAGGCCCGCTGGGGACAGGGCGCCACAACCCACACACAAGGCAGCAGGGATGCTGCACAGCTACCGAGATAAGAAAGGGGGACACGGCCAGGCACTGCATCCACAGTGGGCACTGCTGCAGCTTGCAGAGGCGGACCCAGGCTGGGGGGACACCAGTGTGGTTGCAGGGGTACCCAGGGTCCCATCTCCCCCAGAGGACAGGCAGCTGGCCCGCTTGTGAGGATGGTCAGCCAGTCCCGGCATCCGCTTGCTGCCCCACCACAACCCCAACACAGCACCAAGTGGTGTCCGGCCCCCACCGGCATACACAGTACATAAGGGACACACTGTGGCTGGTTGGGCGGAGGGGCAACAGCACGGGACTGTGCAGTACACAGAGTACAGTGATATGGGCTGGGTACTCACAGAGGAGCTCCCACAACACCAGGGGAGAGTGGACTGTGGGAACAGACCAGATAGCAGAGCGCACCGTGCTCCCAGCACGTGCCAGCGGTGTGTGGCAGGGAGCAGGAAGCAGTGGTTCCATGCTGCCGGAGGGCGGGGACCCACTTCCCAGGGCCATGCTGCTGCACCTCCTGGGCATGGGCCTCCTGCTGTTGGGCATGCTGCTCCGGCGGACTACCCTGCTCCGCCTGTAGGGCCGGCAGTCCACCCTCCTGGGAGCAAGGTGGCGGAGGGCAGCAAACCTCAGGAGGACAGTGCTCACGCGATGGGCAAGGCGGATGGCCATCCGATGCCACGTCCTTCTGGGTTCTGCAGCGTCCCTACACCGGTGCTCTAGCCTGAGCCAGTGACCCCGTATCAATGTGCCCAGGGAGGGGCAGCCCCGTGCAGATCTGAGGGGAACTGGCATGGAATCTTCCACCCCATTGCTGCCCGGGCAGCTGACTGCTGCCCAGTGCCAGACCCATACCCGTGTCTGTAGGCCAGGGACCCCCTGCCACACCGCAGGACCCTACCTGTTACCTGCAGCCGGACCTCCAGTCCATGTGTGGCATACTGCGTCCTGTGAACGGTTCCCATGGGTTGCCTGGGGGCGACTGCCCTTTCCATTGTTGTTGTCCTCAGGTTGTGACGACATACCCACCGACCAACACAAGCCGGGTCGCGTGAACGGGTCCAGTGTACACCGGATCCTGACACCTCAACTGCATGAGGCATTGTTGGTGTACCCTCCAGCCCCGCCAGCAGACCAGGGAGTTCACGGAGCCCCCAATCTGCGGGTGGCCCCCTGCACACCCCACAACCTAACCCCCACCCACCCACCCCCCATACCCCCAGACAGAGGAAGCAACAGCAAGGGATAGGTACAGCACTTTTATTGGGGGGGACATGTACAATGGAGGGGGCAGGGCTCAATGTCATGGGAGGCCTCTTCCCCTCTTGGCTGCACCACCGGCGCTCACTGGACGGCGTGCCCTGGCCGCAGCTGACCACAGGGCTCTCTGGGCTGATGGTCCGGCCTCCCTGTCATCCACTGGCAGCTCCACACCGGCCTACGCTGTTGTTCCCTGATAGAGGGAACAATAATGGGTTAAGGGTTCACCGTGTGCACTCACCGCTGTCCCTTGTTGGTGCACTGGCACTTGGGTGCCCCATAGGGGTCAGAGGAGTCCCCTCCTCCCCACACAAGCAAGGCATGTACCGTGGGGTGATCCCTGATGGAATGTGCTGCCCATGGTATAACGGTACCTGCCCGGTCACTTACAGAGGCACCAGGCAAGTACACGTGCCCCTGGCAGTGGTTGCCACTCCCCATCCTGTGTACCACGTGTGTACAGTGTGGGTTCCACAATGTGTTCCCTACAGGGGTCCTGCCTCGCGCAGGTCCCTGGTTTCCCATCACGCCCCCCTGGTGCTGCACCCCACAACCTGCGGGGGCCCGGGGTTTTTAGGATGGGGGGATGGGATGGAGTGGCCTCCATGGGTGGTTTCTCGACTTGGGGTACACGGTCTCATGGTGGGGGCATTGCCTCCCGGTGGAGGTCAGGCTGGCAGTGGGGGCGGAACCATGGGGGTGAAGGCTGGATGGGTGGCCCCGCAAGTGGATCTGGCAGGCCCATGTGGGGGCGGGGGACCCCATGGACCAGACCAGTATAGGTTTGCTGCTGGGGGAACCACGGGTGGCTGAGGTGCAGGGGGGGCACTGGCACCAGTAGGCATCCGCCATGGTGTTGGTCGGCTGCTGGCCCTCCTTCTGTGGCATGGCGTGGCCTGTCACACTGGATGTCATGCCGCAGGGCCTCCATGGCCTTCCCCATGAGGTCCATGAGCCATGCATCCTGACCCTCCAGCCTGTCACAGGCTTGCCACTGCTTGCGTTGGAGGGTGGCAGCCTGGCACCTGTCCCAGAGGTGCTCGGTGTGGGACCAGGCCATCATGGCAACCAGGATCTCCCAGACCCTGTACCCCTCCCCTCTGATTTATTTATTTATTTAGTTAGCTAATTCAATTTGTATCCTGCCCCTCCTGCAAACAGCTTGGGGAGGCTAACAAGTTCCTCATAAAAACAATTTTAAAACAGAATATAAACCATCCATAAAAGCACTACAACAAGCTCAGATAAAAACAAGAAATAAATAAGGGTGGGGGAAGAGAAAACACCCCCTAACCCCCCCCCACCCCCTCCCCAAAGGCCTGGGTGAACAGCCAGGTCTTACACATTCACTGAAATGTCAAAAGGCTTGGGGCCAGGTGAGCTTCCTCTCAGAGGGAATTCCAAAGGCTCGGCCCAGCCACCGAGAATGCCCTCTCCATCGTGGCCTCCCGCTTAACACAGGGGACTTCCAATAAGACATCTCCAGTGGACTGAAGGAGCCGCTCTGGGGTGTGGAGGGCGAGGCGATCCCTGAGGTATGAGGGGCCCAGACCGTGAAGGGTCTTATATATTAGCACCAATACCTTGAACCTGGCTCAGCACGCTATTGGCATCCAGTGCAGAGTCCGGAGCACAGGTGTTATATGCTCCCGATGGCCCGTCCCCAATAGGAGATGGGCCGCCACATTCTGCACTAGCTGCAGCCTCAGAACCATGAACAAGGGCAGCCCCACGTAGAGCGCATTGCAGTAGTCCAGCCTCGAGGTGACGAAGGCATGGAAGAGGGAGGCCAGGTCCAGGCCAGAGAAGAAAGGACGCAACCTCAGCACCAGATACAACTGGCGGAAGGCGGCCTTCACCACAGCCTCCACCTGCTGCTCCAGGCAGAGGTCTGCATCCAGAATCACCCCCAGACTCCAAACCTGCCGAGCTACAGGAGGGCGAAGCCCCCCAACCAGGGGGGCCAGCACCTCCCTCGCTCTCCCCAGCACCATCACTTCCATCTTATCGGGGTTGAGCTTCAGTCTGCTCTGCCACATCCACTCTGCCACGGCCTCCAAACACTGGGATAGCAGTGAGATGGCAGGGTCTGGGTCAGCTGAGAAAGAGAGGTACAACTGAGTATCATCATCATCATATTGGTGACATCGCACCCCGAACCCTCTCACAACCTCCCCCAAGGGCTGCATGTATACATTAAATGATAATGGAGCTCCCTGATAAGCTCCCTGGTGAGTGAGAGCTCGCGGGAGTGCACCTCGGCTAACCATTGTGATTCCACCAGCAGCTCCCTGTCGAGGTCCTCCCTCCAACGCCGGTTCCTGGCCCGCATCTCCCAGTTCTGCTCCACGCTGCTGGCAGCTACTCCCCTCATGCAAGCGGCCGCCTGATATGTGAACGGGAGGTTGGACAGAACATTAGTGCACCTGACCACTGTGTTCCACTTCCCGCTACCACATGTCCGGGGTGCCTGGTGTGGCGGCACGCATATTGTGGCTGCCCCCCTCTGTCCTCCCCCTTGGGACCCCCCTGCCCTGCTCTCTTGTGGGATCTGCCCCCTGGCACAGCTCATTGCAGGTGGAGCCCATGTCCATCCTGTGTTTCATGCAGGCCGCTGTTGGTCCACCGACCTGCCCCCCTGACCCTGTTGGGTCCTGCTGAGTGCAGTTTCCCACCCTGAGGGGCTGCACCCTGATCCTCCGGCCCCCTCCGCACCTGGGCCCTCCATGGCCCGTGAGCCCTGCCGTGGAGGGTGGCCCACCTTGTGGTGGGGGTGCTGCCTGGCCCCACTCGTCCTCCTCCTCCATGACCTCCACCTCGTGCACCTCCAGGCTGTCTTGAGCTGCAATGGGAGGGGGTACCATTAGTGTTTACCGTGGCCCAGCTGCAGCAGCTATGTCTGGGCCGATCCCACCCCCAACCCCCAGCCCTGCTGGGGCACTCATACCTGGATCCTGTTCCTTCACCTCCTGGGGGCCATCCCAGGTCTCCGCTTTCTCTGTGCGTGCCCCCTGTCCCTGTGGCCGGTTAGCCTGTGGGTCTTGTGGGTGTGTGCAGAGAGTGGTGGTCCGGTGCTCAGATCCCCAGGCCCCTCCTCCCCCTGTGGGATGGGGCTGTCCCCTCCCGCTTCGTGGCCGACCTCGTCCCTATTGTATCCCTGATGCTGCATCTGCTGGGCCATGGCTTCATAGACCTGCCTGGTCTTGTAGCTGAGCACCAGATCATGCTGGACCCTTTTGGACCCCCACAAGTGTATGAAGTCCCTGATCTCCAGGAGGGACCATGGCCTCCCCTTTTGTGACCAATGTGTGGGGGGCGAACCAGATTGGTAGCATGGGGCCTGCCCTGTGGATGTGGTCATCGTGGTGGTAATCATGTCCTGTTGGGGGTTACTACAGCTCCGGCTGGCCACCGTGAGCCCCCTCTCCCTCCTGTGCCCCTCTCCCTCCTGTGTTTTTTTTGCTCACCTGACTGTCTGGGAGGCCCTCCTCGGCTGTTATCCTGGTGGTGCAGTGCTCTGTTGTCTGGGAACTGTCCTGTGGGGGACAGGGGACCGGATTATGCTGCTTCCCCCTGCCCTGTGTTCCCGGGATCGGTGGTCAGACCTGGGGCGTGGCCCTCCCCTCCCAGGGGGTGGGTGGATGGGTTCCCTCACGCTCACCTTGCTCTCGCTGCTGCTTCTTGGGCCATGCCCTTGGGAGGTGCTGGGCTGGGGGTCATCTTCCGGGGGGACATTGGTGAAGCCCCTCTGCCATGTTACTTCCTGGTGCATTCCCCCCCATTCGCCCCTCCGCAGCCCCCCTGCCTGCGGACCGGTACCCCCCCTTGTGCCTCCACCTGGGGCGCATTCCCCCCTGCACCGCCTTGCTCGGGCTTCTCACCCCCCTGGGTGCCCTGTGTTCCCCATGCTCACCCGGCTCCTTCCCCCACATGGGGTGGCATTGGCTCCTTTGGTCTTCCTGTAGGCCTTCCTGTTTGACATCATGGGAGCCCGTGCGCATGTGCCGTGGTTCCTCCCTCCTTTATGGGCTCTGGGCCAGATGTCTGGCGTCCCCCCACCCTGTGGGCATGTCTGCATGGTGGCGCATTCGTACCCCATGGCACCGGGACAGTGGGGCTCCGCCGGTCTGTTCCACGTGGGTGTGGGCATTTTGACTTTTACACAGACGCTCGGGTGTTGAACACCCATCTCCACCCACGGAGGGCTCGGGCTCCCTCCCGACTGCTCTGTGGGTGTTGGTGGGTGTCAGTGTGTGGGTCGTGCACGTGCTCCCACCCACTCGTGGACATTTACACGAGAGCTCTCTGACCCATCCGATGGGTGTTTCCAGGTGTTCGTGGGTGGGTGGCGTCCGTGTAAAAGTGGCCATGGTGAGAAATCTCATGGGTTCCATGACACTGAGATTTTTCAAACGTGCTAACATTATGGCATATAGTTTGTGGAAACTTTATGTATGCTTGTGTTCTCAAAGTGCTCAACAATGGGAGTTGAAAAGTAAAATATTTTTACTATTTTTCCTACGACAACCTCCTCATTGAGACATTAGACTGTTGCTCTCTCTCTCCTGGACTACTTAGAAGAGGCTGAATTTAAAAGGTAGAACAAGACTGCTACTTTTAAAAAAGTAATTGAGCTCCAACAGCTTACAGCTTCAGTTTCCCTATGTAAAACAAGATCATTTATTTACCTATTCTTGATGGAATTAGAGATCAAAACCCCATTGACTCTTCCAGCTGTATGCATAAGAGGAAGGTGCTTCCATTTCTAGAAATACCTAATTAGATTATTTTGGATATGCCCATGAACACGAAGCTCTAATCTGATCAGAAAATAGACTGATCAACTGCTTTGACAAAAGAAAGGGTATTTAGTAGGAGTGTGAATTGGATGATATATATATATATATGAAAAAGAGTGAGTCCTTTATGGTGAAGAAAATCGGAATGTCTTTAGAGATGTCGAAGAGAGCACTATCATGCACACGCATAGTATATCTCCAATTGAAGTGCTAAGCCTTTTTTATATTGTCAGTCATATCTATATGATATGATAGATATCTATCATGATATATAGTAGGAGTGTGAATTGGATGATATATATATATATATATGTGGCTCGAACATCTGTTTGGTGGCCGCCAGATGTTCGCCATGGTCAATACCCGCAAGGGGTCAATTTGAACCACGCTTCCCGGGCTAGCCGGGGGAATGTCCCGGGAAGCGTGGTCAAAGAGATCCCCAGCGGGGACCAAAAAAAAGTAACGTCTGGCCGGTTGCCACGGCCTGGGATCCCCGGCGGGATCCTGGGCCGTGGCGAATCCAGCCCGACGTGGTGGCCGCATTGGCCCCACCACCCGCCCGTCTCCCTGGAGGGTGGGCGGCGGGGTGCGTGGAGGGGGCGGGGCCGTGCGGCCGCACGTTGCGCCGTGCAGCCCCGCCCCCTCCCAGATTCCCCACCGGGATCCCCCCGGCACGTCTGCTATGGCGTGACGGGGTGACCCCGGCGGGGCATGAAAAGGTTGTTTTCGTTACGGGGCCAAGCGGCCCCATAACGTCTGAAAACACCCATTGGTGCCCTATGCAGCCCTGCAGCATGCATAAATGACCACCAAGGGTGGTTAAAGTGTGGTTAGCATCATGTCTGTTTTCACCCTCTGTTGGTGGGACTCTATGGTGCTGGGAATGTGGGAGAAGCTGCAGGTAAACTAAATTCATTAGACCTGGACACACGGGCACTCATTAGCCCTGGTTGGCTCACACAGGGGGCCCACGATGCCCCTGTACTCTGCCATAAGTAGGTGGCTCTATGATGACCATGTGGTGTACACCTAATAGATATGGGCCAGCAGGAGCATAACCCAGTGAAGGCTAATGTGGGCTATCATCTTGTCTGGGGGGGAAACCCACCCTTGAATACCTAGATGAGTGGATGCTAAATCCCAATGGAGTAAAAGACAACTGATTAAAGATGTGATTAAATTTAGAATTCATGTTCAGGAGAATTGAAATCTTCAAGTGGAGTTTCAAACAGAATTATTCCCTTTTTCTATTTTGCAGATAGGGTCTGTTTCTTCAGTAACAGCAACCAGATGGTCCTTTATGCCAGCTGTTAAGCACTAGATTCTTCTGAATGTCTCAAACTATATTTCTTGTGAGGGGGAAGTTTCATGTACTCTTGTGAAAATAAGTTCTTTGAAGATATTTTCTAAAAGCTGTAATCTTGGTGGATCTTAATTCATACACCACCAGAGTCATTGTTCAGTGCTACTTGAGTTAAGAGAGAAAAATAGATTATAGCAGATAAAGAAGTCACTTGAGAGCTAGATACAGCTATAGAAAACATTTGCTCTGCTCCCTTTAAAAAGAGAGAGCAATAGCAAAGACACGCTCTAGCAGAATTGGTGTTGGAGGTGGTCTTGTGGTGGCCCCAATCTAGTCCTTGGGGATTTCAACATCCATGCTGACACCGATCTTCGGGGAATGGAGCGTGAATTCATGGCCATCATGACAACCATGGGACCGTCTCAGAGGGTTGTTTGCCTGACACATGATGGGGGACATACCCTAGACTTTATATTTTGCACTGGCCTTGAGGCAGGGGATCCGTGTGTGTGTGTGTGTGTGTTAGCTGTGCCCTTGTCATGGTTGGACTATTATTGCCTCCTCTGGGCCGGTCTTCTGGAGCATCTCTGCCCCCGGAGAGGTGCTGAACCAATTCAATTGGTTTGCCCTCAGAGCCTTATGGAACCAGAAAGGTTCTGGAATGCTCTTGGGGAAATAACCCCCTATCTTGAGGACCGTTTACTCGATAGCCTCATAGCTTTTTGGAATACCCTGCTGATGGAGGCCATCGACCGAACGACTCTTAAGCATCCACTTCTGGAATGTCGACAACAGAGGTCTGCTTGGTTTACAGAGGACCTGTGATGGATGAAGCAGGAGGGATGGTGGCTGGAGTGACGGTGGCGCCATACTCATGCTGAAGCCTATCGACTGCAGCATAGAGTTAGTTTAAGAGCCTATGCTGTGGCTGTGCAGGCAGCAAAGAAGGTGTTCTTTGCTCCCATCATAGCATCTGCAAAGTTGTGTCTAGTTGAGCTTTTTCAGGTGGTGCAGAGGCTGGTCAGTCCGGCCTCTCTCTGCCTGGAATGGGAATCTTCCAGTGCTCACTGTGATATGATTGTCAACTTTTTCATGGATAAAATTACCTGGATTCACCACAACATCAAAGTTGGAACTTGTAGCAATGGGAGAACCTGAGATAATGAAGGCCCCACCTTGTCCGGTTTCATGGGATTAGTTTCAGTGGGTATCATCCGCTGATGTAGTGGATATCCTTGGGGTGGTTAAAGTCATTTTCTGCGAATTAGATCCATGCCCGTTAATGCCTTCTGGCTGGTTAATGCCTTCTGTGAGATGTTAGGGCCCTTTGTTGGCTGGGGTTGTCAATGCTTCCTATAAGGAGGTCAGAGTGCCGGGCTGCCTTAAAGAGGCAGTGATGCAGCCTCTGCTCAAGAAACCATGACTCCTTTGCCAGCTACCAGTCAGTCTCTAAGCTTCACATTTTAGGGACGCTAAAGGGAAGCTTCACATTTAAGCTAGGAGTTACCACTCAGGAAAAGGATCTGGGGGTGGTTGTGGACAATGCAATGAAATCCACAGCGCAGCGTGCAGCAGCAGTCAAAAAAGCAAACAGAACGGAATAGAAAATAAAACTGAGGATGCCATAATGCCACTATACAAATCAATGGTGCGACCGCACTTCGAATATTGTGTGTAGTTCTGGTCACCCCGGGTATTTTCAGACATGACGAGATCATGCTCAACCACGGTGGATTCCCACCGGGTGATCAAGGTCTCATCACATCTGTTGGGGGGAATGGAAGTTCCCCCCCAGAAGTTTACTCCTGTCAATCGCGGCGGGGAATCACATTCACCACGCAATCGGCGGTCCCGGTGGGGCCAGCCCCGATCACATGGTGAATGTGATTCCCCACCACGATGAAGGGGCCCATCCTGTCTGGATGGCTACCATGACCTGAAATCCGTGTCGGGATTCCGCGTTGTGGTCAATGCGGGTGGGCGCTGCGGCTGCATTGGCCATGGCGCCCGCCCGTTTCCCAGGAGGGCGGGCAGTAAGGGAGCATAGGGGGCAGGGCCATTCAGCTGCACATTGCGCCACACCGCGCGACCCCACCCCCTCCCCGATTCCCCACCAGGATCAGCCGGCACATCTGTTGGATGTGCCGGTGTGATCCCAGTGGAGAATCACTGGGTGATTCTATGACAGGGCCACCACTGGCCCCGTCATGTCTGAAATCACCCCCCATCTCAAAAAAGACATATCTGAAAAGGTAAATAGAAGGGCAACAAAAATTATCAAGGGCATGGAAGGGCTCCTGTATGAGGAGAGGCTTGGTAGGTTGGGGCTCTTCAGTTTGGAGAAAAGATGACTGAGAGGAGATATGATTGAGATCTATAAAATCATGAGTGGTGTGAAACTAATAAATAAGGAGCAGTTACTTATCCTCTCAGCTAGTTCTAGAACTCGGGGACACTCCATGAAACTCATGGGTGGCTGGCAAGTTTAAAACAAATAAAAGAAAACATTTCTTCACTCAGGGTATAATTGGGTTGTGGAATCTACTGCCAGAGACTGTCGTAAGGGCCAGTACTATAGCTGAGTTTAAAAGAGGTTTGGACAAGTTCCTGGAAGATAGGTCCATTAGCAGCCATTAGCCATACAGGATCAGGGAACATGGTGGGAGCTGGGGGGAAACAACAGGGAATGGATCCCCCATTGTAACCTGTTGGGTGCTTCTCCCAAGTCGCTATGATTGGTCACTGTCGGAGACAGGATGCTGGGCTAGGTGGACCATTGGTCTGATCCAGTATGGCACTTCTTCTGTTCTTATTGAATGGGTGGTGGTTCGGCAGCTTCAGGGACATCTGGATCGGATCCATTTTCTTGGTTCTTCACAGTCTGACTTTCACCCTGGATTTGTCATGGAGACTGCACTTGCGGCTTTGGTCGATGTCCTGTGACGTGAATTGGATCAGGGCAGTTTGTCTCTTTTGATTTTTTAAGATCTGTCACATTGACCATATGGGTGGCCCGTCTGTGGGACTGCGCTGGGGTGGGAGAAATTGTTCTTGAATGGATCCGCTCTTTCCTGGCTGGGAGAACTCAATGGGTGGTGCTGGGTTTATCATTTCCCCCAAACCTTATGTGTGGAGTCCCACAGAGTTCTATTCTGTCCCCTCTCCTGTTCAACGTGTATGTGCAGCCTATGGGTGAGGTTGTGAGAGGGTTTGACGTACGTTGCCATCAGTATGCCGATGATACACAGCTTTACTTCTCTTTTTCTGCAGACCCAGACCTGGTAGTCTCTATGCTTAGCCAGTGTCTGGCAGCTGTGGGGATTGGATGAGGGTGAGCCTTCTGAAACTAAATCCCAACAATATGGAGGTGATGTTGGTGAGTAGGGCTGAAGGGTTGGTGGTCCCCATAATTGATGGAATTTCCCCCTCTTTAGATACTCAGGTCTGTAGTCTGGGGGTGCTTCTCAATTTGAAGCTCCAACTGGATTCCCAGGCAGCAGCAGTGACAAGGAGCGCCTTTCACCAGTTACATTCAGTGCGATTGCTGCGGCCATATGTTTCGGGCTCTGACCTGGTCACCATCATCCATGCCTTCATCACCCCTAGACTGAACTATTGCAACACACTCTACGTGGGGCTACCCTTGGTGATGGTCCGGAGGCTGTAGCTGTTGCAGAATGTGGTGACCCACCTCCTTATGGGGACGGGTCATTGTGAGTACATTACACCAGTGTTCCATTCTCTGCACTGCCTGCCTATTGTCTTCTGGGCCTGATTCAAGGTTTTGGTGTTGACCTATAAAGCCCTAACTTGTCTGTGCCCCACTTACCTGCAGGAACACCTCACAACCCGGGCTGAGATGCAGCCCCTGCGGTCGGTCAGGGATGCCCGACTCAAAGTCCCCCAGGTTTCCCGGGTGGCGACAATGGGGAGGATGTTCTCAGTGACTGCTCCTAGGCTGTGGAATTCCTTCCCAATTGAGGCCTGCCTGGCCCCAGACATACCCTCTTTCCAGAGACAGTGTAAGTCCTGGCAGTTCCACCAGGCTTTTGGGGAGGGAAATGGGGTTGGGGTTCCGCTCTTTTAGTCATTTTAATGAGTTTTAAATTTTAAGCTATGATTTGAATTGTTGATTTTATTGTTTGGTTTGTTGTGAGCCACTCCAAGCTGCTATCTGAGCAGGAGGGTGCGGGTTGAAATACTCTGAAATAAATAAATAAATAATAAAAATTAAGGGCCCCGATATAAGCAATTTAAGTTGTATCCTTGAAGACCATTATTCAGATAAATAGCAGCACATGCAGTGCCAGTCAGAGGCATGTACCTGGCATGGCAGCAGGAGGCGGGCTGTAGGAGGGAGGATGCGGAACAATCCAACAGACTGACAGACACATTCACTGGCTAATTACTGTATGCTTCTAGCTTTACAGGACCAATCAGCAGTGTCTTCGAGGTGGGCACAGGGGGCGGTTCTGAAGTGGGCATAGAAGGGAAATAACTGGGACTTTGAGACTAGCATCTCAGCAACCAGGAGACATGGTTTACACATCCAGGCTGGCCAATTATCACAATTGCATCCTGAAGCACTGTGACAGAGGACATAATCGGATCTCTATTGGCTCTTTCTTAAACAGATGTTTCTGACTTCCCAGTAAAAAGTGGGGGAGAGAAGTTGGGATGGTCACAACACAGAATGAGGATATTTGGTTTTCACTTCTCCTGGCCAAATGACATCCCAAAACAATCTTATACCACACTGAAAGGTAAGATAATCCCTGGCATAGGCTTATTATCTGCATATGCTGTGCAGGCATATAAAATTGGGACCCTTTATCACATCTTTCTGATATTTGGCAGAGATAATCCTGAAGGTGTGAGATACAGCCCTGATAAGTTTCATGTACACTGGTTGGAATACAAAGATGTTACAGTCAGATAAACATTTATAAGTTAATTGTTGTACCCCTAGGACCCTTTATCCAATCCTTATGAACCTTGGGAAAGGTAGTAAAATTGGGAACGGGTATAAATATGCCAAGTTTCATCCACATTAGATGGCAGATAAAGAAGTTACAGCCAGGAATGTATATGCAGATTTTTGCAAAATAACATAATTAAACTGCTTATAAAATTGGATTCCTTTATCCAATCTTTCTGGAATTTGTTACACACCATGACTTCCATTGGAGGCACAATCTCTCTATGTGCTTTCTAAATATAATTAAAACCAAAAAAGGTACAGTCAAAAATGTGTTTTTCATTTAAACCAATGGAAATTGAAAGCAAAAGCAAAAACAAAAATTAAAGTTTGATATTTACAAAAACAGAAATGAAAGATTTAAATAACAAAAATGAAAACAAATAATGATATCGGTCCCTGGTGCACACCTCTGTGGAGTACTGTGTCCAGTTCTGGGCACCACATTTTAAGAAGGACATTGACAAATTAGAACGGGCTCAGAGGATTGCGACAAACGTGGTTAAGCGCTTTTAAACTAAGTCCTATGTGGAAAGGTTGAAGGAGCTGGGTATGTTTACCTGAAGAAGAGAAGACTAAGCAGAGACATGATAACTGCCTTCAAATATCTGAAGGGCTTTCACATAGAAGATGAAGCAGACTTGATCTCTGTTGTTCCTGAGGGCAGGAAGAGAACCAATGGGATCAAATTACAAGAAATCAGATTTTGGCTAAACATGAGGAAGAACTTCCTAACACTAAGAGCTGTTCAACAGTGGAAAAGACTGCCTAGGGTAGTGGTGGAATCTCTTTTGGTGGTGGTTTTCAAATAGAGGCTGGATGGTCATCTGTCAGGGATGCTGTAGGAATGAATTGAGCAGGGGTTGGACTAGATGACCTCTGAGGTCACTTCCAACTCTAAGGCCTTTTTTAAATGGGTTGCAGGTGCGAGGGGGGTTGATGTGCGTATGGCAGGATGGGCAGTGCGGGGGGACAGTGCATGTGGTGAATTCCGATGATTTCCCCAGATGATTCCCCCCTGCCCCCACATTCCCATGCATCCCCACTCATGGAGCAATTGCTGTTTCAGCCAATTTCTCCATGAGTGGGTGATGGGTGGAGGTGGGCATCCATTTGTGTTTCATGGGAGCACACATGCACATGGAGCAATCGCAGTTTTGGCCAATTGCTCCATGCATGGGTGATGGGTGGAGGTGGGGGTTCATGTATGTTTCATGGGAGCGCGCATGAACATAAGCCAGCCATCTACCCGCCACAGGATTTACATGGACAGCACCCAGTCTTGCCCACACAGCAGATCTGCATGAGCATGAGTGGGCCCATCTTGTTTAAAAAAGATCTAAGATTCTATTATTCTATAAGTGGGCCAACAGCTCCATTCTCTTTTTATTTCCTAATTTATTATTCAACTAAATGAAAGATAATATAGTTATTTACCAAATTCCAACCAGATTTGCTGTCTTTCAGTTTTGAAGGACCCACTAGGATGCTCTTATATTGGTACAAGCCGTTGTGGAAAACTTCCATGACAGACTATTAAGAAAGAGAAAATTGGGATGGTGATGGATTCATTAGCTTACAAATTATGTAAACAACTCTAACCAAACTGAGTTAATGAAACGTGTACATTTTTAAGCTGCACAGAGTTCATTCATTTAAAATAGTAATTTAGCTGGTCTTTTGTTGTTTTTGTTTGTTTGTTCAAGGGGTTTGTTGACACTTCTGCTCACTTACACATGAAAAAGAGTACAGGAGGGTTGAAACAATATGGGTCACAGTAATTATATCTACCAGTGACTAGCTTGTATTTATTTCATTCAGCTTGTTGTATCAGTCCTCACACAAGAAATTTCTCTATGTATTAAATATATTTAACATCACTCCTGTGCACACTGGTTTGCATGAGGTGTCCCCAAAATAACAATTAACTATAAGCAGCTCTTATAAGGACCTTTTCATCTATAGATCTTAAATTGACTCATTACAAGGGGAGTGGTTAAGGAATGGAGACAAAGGGACATAAGAGAAATTTTATCCAAAACATTGCCACAAAATTCAAGAAGAATATTTGCTCTCCATTACCACGAAGGATACAACAGAGACAATAGTTTTAAAATGCAGCAAGGCAGGATTCAGTTAAACAGTAGGGATGTGTGAACGTGGTTCGGAAGTTCATAGTTTGTACCGAACTCGAATAGTTCGGTCGACCGAACCAAACTTTTGAACCGAACTTGAATTTGACCAAATTGTTTGGTCGAATTCAAGCCAGTTCGGAAGGCCAAAAACCCTGGTTTAGAATGTACGAACTTGGTTCTGAAGTTCGGAATTCAACCGAACTCGAGCAGTTTGGTCGACCAAACCAAACTTTCAAACCGAACTCGATTTTTGAGCCGAGCCGAATTTCCAAACTCCGTTCTGTTTGCACATCCCTATTAAACAGAGAAAAATCTCCTAACTGTAAGAACAGTCAGGTAGAAGGTGTAGAATAGGTAACTAGGAGAGTTTGTAGAGTCTCCTTCACTGGAGCTTCAATACAATTCAATTAAATTTATTGGTGGCATGACCAGCAGCCTGTTGCCAAAAGAAATATATAAAGATAAAACAATATGGAAACAATATAAGAATTACTAAAATACAAGCAAAATTTAAAACCTTATATAAAAAGGAATATATACACAAGACTATACCAAGGATTTCCAAAATACAAATAGTCTAGTTGTGAAATGCCCTACATCCATCAAGCTCTAAACTTAAGAAACTGTTCTCTCTTAATAAATGCCTGAAACAAATATTTGGATACAGCATACATAACCTCTGGGAAGGCATCAGAGAGAAATATTATAAGGAGTTCAGAAGTTGCTCTCCCCGGGTACCTTAACAAATGAGGCATTAGATATTGAGTCCTAGCATCCTGATAGAGTTGATATTAAAAAATAATACGTCCAGTCGTTTTGGCTTCTAGATGATCGAAAGGGCATAGCCGCTGGCCAAAAGAAATGGCCAGACGGCGCCCTTCCCAGATCATTGTGGGAATGGCATTCAGTTGAGCTAAAAGAAAAAGTTTAGCTTGCAAGGGAGCAAGATGAGCTTGCCAATATGCGGCCATTTACCCACTGGGAACTAAAACAGGAAAAGGACCCAATGAAGGGGTTACAGCAATCTTAGCTACATCAGTTTGGTGAGCAATGTCAGCCATTCTATAGGATATTTCAGCCTTAGCAGGCTTGAGGCCCTTCGACAAGCAATAGGGTAGTGAAAGGCACAATTTGAGAAGCAGTCGATGCATATTCTGCACCCACACAGTTTTAAAAGAATCATACCTAAGATAAGCAAAAAGCCCAGTAGAATCCAGGCTATTGACTCTTAACCAAAGATGGAGGGCATAACACAATGCTGTATTATTCCAACTTGCTTGATCTAATTCTAACCAAATTGCTGCAGAGGGGATACCAATAGGTAACTAAAGAATACTTCTAAGAAACTGTATTTGTATTATATCCAACTTGAAAGGACGAATAGTTGCTCAAATTGCTGCCCCATACAGCAATTGGGCTCTGATCTCTGCGTTAAAAACCTTAATTGCCATTGTAACCCTACCAGAGCCCTTCTTATACAAATATCTCAAGATAGCTCCTTTGGTGGCAAAAGCTTTATTAGAAGCTATCTTGAAGTGGGTATTCCAGGACCCTGAATTTTGAAAAGTGACCCCCAAATATTTATATTGCCTAACCTGCTGGATATTATAAGACCCCAAAGACTACTTATAAATTCTCCTCTCCCTACCGAAAACCATCACTTGAGACTTATCATGATTAATTTGTAGTTGGTTAATACTGCAGTAGTCAGACAGAGCTACCAGCTGTTTATTTAAATCTCTCCTTATCTGTGACAGCAACACCGCATCGTCAGCATACAAGAGAATTCCCACAAAGTGGGCAGCTAACTTAGGAGGACAGTAAGCCGGGGCTGAAACTGTAGGGACCACTGGAGGTTTTCAAAACAAGACTGGACAAGCATCAGTCAGGGATGCTTTTGGGTATCCTATCCTGCCTCAGAGCGGAGGGCTGGACTAGCTTATTGAATTACCGATTTACCAAATTAGCGATAGTTACCATTTGCATTTTTCTTTTAAACTCCCTCTCTCTAGCTGGACAGATTTAGTTATTCAGTAATGTGGTCAGTGCTAATACAGTAATATTCAGTATTCAGGTTTGGTAATTCTCCTCCATGGTTACTGGATAGTTACTGAATGCCAACCATCCTGGAATAACTGATATTAACCATGAATTTTATTTATTATTATTATTATTTATTATTATTTTATTGTATTTATTTATTATTATTATTATTATTATTATTATTATTATTATTATTATTATTATTATTATTTTATTATCTGTCTGTTTCAGCTCTTCCTAAAAAAGGCTGAAGTGGAACAAACAATTAATCAGTTTAAGAAATGAAAGATAGCACATGTTCAAACTTTCGGAAGGCAGTTTCAGTGGGATAAGATAACAGAAACAAAATTTATTGCACAAATTTCACGGTGATAATGCATGTATATTTTTGCTTGATTGGATTGCTTATGGATTTTGCATTGTTGATAGGAGTAAATTACCTTTACCTGCTATTTCTATAATCATAAATCTTCAATGTCATCTGTTCATATGATGACAATCCCATAATCAGGTTCTTAAGAAGATAGACAGAGGTCATTACTAAATACTACCCCATGGGATACTGATGCTTAACTTTTGAAGCCTGGTGTATCATACAGATGTGTGGGCTTTTTTAATTGATTTATGATTGCTGTTGTTTCCTGACAACATTTTACATGTGAACTACATGAACAAAGATTTTAGCCTGGGGATAACAACACTGTATTACTGTCTTTATCAAAAGTAGAAAGCTACACTAAATCTGTTTCAGGCACACATACATAATGCTGTTTTGAAAAGACAGGCTGGTCTTTAAGCTTGTGGATTTAGGTTTTAAATGCATATGCTTGAAATTGTCAGAGGAAGCAGCTATTGGACTGCACACTGTACATTATTTTGCTACTTCTAGAAAGCTTATCAAATTCTAAACACTAGTTGGCAGCTGGTAAACTTTGCAATCTCTATAGGATTTCTTGGCAGGATAAGATTTATTGGATTAATTTACATTGAGACTTTTTTTGCTGCAGAATTAATCATTGCATCACTCAGACAGACACATCATGTTCATATTAGATGGTGCTTGAATAACATGCAGAGTTTCAAAATTTAAATTGAAAACCTGTTCTTCTTGATAATGAGAAAATGGCTAGAACAACAGTGGTCAGGCCCAAATCTAACATTTGAAAATGGAGGATACAAACTTATAATTTTCAATGGGGAGCAATGTGTGGATAGACTCTAATACCATGTTCATATGAGCTGGGTGGTAAGTGGCAGTGACCCCTTAACTCGCTAAGCACTTGCTCTTGTCCATGCATGCAGAGTGGCTGTAGCAAGTCAAAAGAAGAAGTTATTACTTCTTGTCGAAAGTGTGAATATTCAGGTTATGTAATGTCTTAACTCTCAGTCGTGCTTCTGTGAACAGGTATAGGGGTTACAACCTTGAGGTTATTCCTCCTAATTAGCTACCTCTCATTACCTGCTAATTTGTACAAATTCCAAGTTTGTTTATTTATTTATGATATTATATCTTTATTCCACCCCTTCCTGACTTCGCAGTTGCCTGCCTCACAAATATTATCATGTGTTGGGGACTTTGATACAGTTTTTATCACTTTTGGTACAGCTCCCCTCAACAAAATATTTTCATTCACACAATACACCCAGTCCCTCTCTATAGACACACACAGGAAGTAAGACTATTAAGTTCTTCTTTTATATACTTATGAGGTTCTCAGATACAACCAGGCAAATGCCACTATAAACGTTAAGAGGAAAAAAGGTAATTTACAGTTACAAGAAAGATTTAAGCTTCAGGTACGTAAAGTCCTAAGGGAGAACATGGCACCCATGTGAAAGATCCCAGAGTTGTGAGATGGGTTAGTTCTGGAAGACTTTGGGGAAATCTACTCTGCAAGAATCCTTACTTTAGCTTCAGAAAGGAAAGTATGTTGCTTTCAACTAACTGGTTGGCCATGCCCCTTGGCAACCATGGCACATCACTATGGCCCTTTTTACATGGAGCACTCCCACTCATGAACACACAGAGTGTATGGGCATGCATGGTGAGTGGGGGTACCAGCACGCTCCTGCCTAACACGCATCCCCACGCACGGAGAAACTGGGGGAAACGGTGGTTGCTCCATGTGTGGGGATGAGTCGAGTGTGGGGTGGGAATGCATGGGTGCCCGATGCATGTCCCACCCACCCACCGTGCATGCACCAGCATGTCCACAAACCCCCACTCTGTGGAGACCATGTAAAAAAGGCCATACATTGACAGAAAATGGTCCCCAGTGTGGGGAATAGGTTGCCTTAGAATATTGCTCATTACTCGGCCTTTGAAAAGTTCTTCCGCTTCAAGAGATCAAACTGTGGTCCTTTTTACATAGGGATGTCCCACTTATGAACACCTGAGTGTTCGAGCCTCATGTAAATGAAGTATACGGCGCACGTGCACTTGGTGAGTGTGTGTGTGTGCGTGCTCCCACCTAACACGCATCCCCACTCACTCCTCACACATCCCCACTCACAGAGCAACTGGGGAAAATGGAGGTTACTCCATGCATGGGGATGCATGGGGGCTGGGTGTGCACCTGCATGCATGCCCCACCCACCCACCACGCACTGGTATGCCCACGCCCTGCCCCCAGCAGTGCTGTGTAAAAAAGGCCTGTATTTATACTGCGGTCCAAATAAGTAAAATGCTAATGTCAAATAACCTTATCTATGAACTTTTACTATGGTATATTGTATGTGTCATGGCAAACAAAAATCCACAGGGAACACTCTTGATTTAGTTATTCAAAACTGTATTCAGATGCTAACAGTTATTACAATGTAGTTTAGAGTCTTAATGTTTTTCCCTACTTATTTATGATGGATGTTTTGATCACCAGATGGTGCTTAGCGAGACCAATGATTAACAAAATAGTGAGCGAGATAATTTCCCAGGATCCATGCATAGCATGTGTTGAGCTGTTCTGAATATTTAGCCAGTGGTAACTGCTGGATGCTCAGCACTTTTAAAAACCTCTTATATTAATGCCTAGTGAGGAGAAGAGATCATCTGAAAATAGTGTGGATGTTTAGCATTTGAAACTCTGGTCCATCTTAAAAGGGCCATGGCTGTGGGGGGCGGGAATAGGTGTGCGTGTCTCAGTGTGGGTGGTGCGGGGTGGGCGGTGCACATGGGCGCACACCAACCCCCCATGCATCCCCACACATGGAGCAACTGCCGTTTGGGCCAATTGCTCCATGCATGTGCGATGGGTGGAAGAGGATGGGCATGCGTATTTCATGAGATCATGCACGCACTCCCACCCATCTGCTGCGGCATTCACACGGGAGGCACCAACACATGACCATGCAGCGAACCTGCGTGGGCACATACGGGTGCATCTAAAAGGTCCTATAGTCTTTAGTACAGGTGCTCCCAACAAGAAAGAATTTTGTTTATCTTCACCTTCACACCAAATTCACCAAGTGGTATTCCCACAAAACTTCATGAATGAAGGTTGAGAAAGCCTAAACTTTCTTTGAGACAAATTTCAGTTACTAGTTTCTGATTCAGAAGACTGCAACTTTACATCTGGAATCAAAATCCATTCATTCCGTAGAAATTATTCATTCAAGTCCTCTCTTTTATAAAACTTATCCTGATACACCATCTTCAAAGAGAGTGTACCTGAAATGAAGTCCTGTAAAGGGGAGTTTCACTTGAAAAGAGTATAAGTGCCACTGCTAATCTTGTGAATCATTTAAATAATGAACAGGACCTCTTCAAAATGCATAACTAGACAGGAATTTGAATAATGTGACCAATATGTACATTAGCACAGAAATCTTTGGTAGGCTTTAACTAGAATCTGGGCAGACGGTGAAGTGCCCCACAAATATGTTCCAGAAATTCAAAAGGAGCCACCGAACCTCTTCCAAGTGATTGTTACATATCATGATCATTTTGTTTTAACAGCTTTGGGAAGCCATTTAGCACTTCCCCCTTATCTTTTCCTAAACCCCTATTATGCATAGTTCCAACACACTGTATTTATATCTGTTTATCATTTGGTTTAATAAATGTTTGAAATGCCATGATTTTCCCCCTAACAAATCACTTTCAAGTATTGGTTTCATTTACATTATCCTACATTTGTTCAGTCTGTGGTCTGACTCCTTACATTCCTGAGGAAGGGCTCTGTGTATCCCTATATATATATATATATATATATATATATATCTCAATGTCTGTTTATGAGAACATACTTGATTTTGGGATACACAGAGCCCTTCCTCAGGAATGTAAGGAGTCAGACCAGAGACTGAACAAATGTAGTATAATGTAAATGAAACCAATACTTGGAAGTGATTTGTTAGGGGGAAAATCATGGCATTTCATGATATATATATATATATTTTAAAAAGATATAATCTGAACTATTTTGTTTAGTGCTGTAAAATTGGAGATCTGCAGAGCTAGGAGGGAGCTTAGGGATTATCTAGTCCAACCTCCTGCCCCTCAACTGTCACTGTCAGATTTTCTCCAGCCTATTCTTAGAAACCACCAGTGAAGGAGATTCGACAGCTTCCTTAGGCAATGTATTCTGTTGCCCAATAGTTCTTACAGTTAGAAAGTTTTCCCTAATATTTCAGCAAAATCTAACTTTCTGCAACCTAAACCAAATGTTGCCCTAAGCATTATCACGTCTACTACGCTCATCCCTTAATCTTATTTTCTGTACCCTATACATACACAGTTCTTTCAAGAGATTTGTATGGCTTGCATTCCAAACTTTGACTGTCTTTATTAGGGGTGGGAAGTTCGGTACATCCGGTATCTGATACTGCCGGTATTTTGCTGTACTGGCAGTATCGGATTACTCCGGTATTTGGGGATACCAGTACCGGTTCCCTGTGCCGGATTTTTTTACATTGCGACCATTGAAATTAATGGCCGCAATGTAAAAAAAGAAACAAAAAAACCCCAACCACTTTCCCTCCCCAGTCCAGACTGTGCGGGTGGAAGGGGGGACACCCCCCCCCCACCCAGGGATTGCCTACCTTTGGCACTCCAGGCAGCAGCAGCGGCTTCGGCGCTGGCTGGTGGCTTCAGCACTTACTAGGTCTTCCGGGGAACGTCCGGGTTTCCCTGGAAGGCCTAGAAAGCAGTGAAGCCACCAGCCAGTGCTGAAGCCACTGGACCACCATGCTGCCACTGCTGCCTCTGCCACCACCACCCGGAACACCAAAGGTAGGTGATCCCTGCGTGGGGAGGTAGGGTGATCCCTGGTGTGGTGTGTGTGTGTGTGTGTTAAACCACCCCCCACCCCAGGGATCACCCTAGTACCTGCTGGTGCGGGCTCCAGGTCGCCGGCAGTGGCCTGGAGCCCGCACTAGTAGGGACTTAAGGTTAAAAAAATATATTAAAATCCAGGGTGGGTGGGGGGTGCCCCCCCTTCTACCTGCACAGCCTGGGAGAGGGGAGGTACTGGTTTTTTTCCCCTTTGATTTCAATGGGGACAGTTCCCCATTGAAATCAATGGAATAAATCTGGTACCGGTAAACCGGTTTTAATCCGGTAAACCGTTTTTTTGTTAACCGGTAAAACCAGTAACCAGTTTTTTGCCAGATGTCCATCCCTAGTCTTTATTGTTCTCCCCTGACCCTTCTCCAGTTTGTCTAAACTGTTAGTGTTCTGTATATTACTACTGCAAGAAGTTGTGTTCTAGGTTCTGTTGCTAGGAAGGACAGGCTTCAACAGAACATGACATGCTGAAAACTCTCTGGAAAAGTGCTTCAGTTTCAGAGAAGAGCAAGTACGTGGAATGATAATGGGAGTTAACAGTTGTGACTGACAATGCACTTTGCTCATATTGAATTGTCATAGAAGGTTCTAGCAAAAGTGGTGGAAACTACTTCTAGATTATCATCTTTTCCTAACAGTTTGCAACTTTCTTGGCTTCAAGGACAATTTTTGGAAGTTTTACCAGAGATTAAGATCATGAATAATTTCACTCTTTTAAAAAGGGGGGTTCCACCCTATATAGCATACCCAGAAAAATATGTGTGCATGAGGGGTTGGGTATAAATTGAAGAAATAAATAAATACAAATAAATTAAAACAGTTTTCCTATTTCTCTCCAACGAATGGTGAGAGGGGAGGCCACATTGTGTTGCTGTGGAGACAAAGGAGAGCTGCAAGAAATGCAGGTCCCCACCTCTTACCCCCTCAATTTGCTACTACAGCACACATCTGTTCTCTCCACTTGGAGGATGGGGAGTAAGTCCTACTGGGAGGTCAGGCATGCAGGAATAAGAGCTTTCTTCCTTATCTGCCCATTAACCTGGACTAATATTGCCAGAAGATTTCACAATAGAAGGCTACATCTCTCAGTGGATTGAGAACAAAATACAAAACTCACTTCCTTGACTTGGCCTATCCACAGTAGCATCACAGAATAAGGCTGTTTTCACACAAACGGCCCCACCCACTGCTGGGTGTTCCAACAAGTTTGAGGTGGGGGGCGTCCATGGAAATGGGCTGGTGGGGAGGGAGAATGGGTGTGCGCTGACTGTGCACCTATGTGAACACCACAGGTGGTGGGTGTTTTTGTCAGTGCACTCCCGGCACACACACACCTGCAACTACGGGGTCATCTGGAAAACCAGAGGAGACCCTGTGGGTGGAAATGGGTGGAGATGGGAGGTGTTGGTGTAAGTAAAGTGACACCCACCTACCTCCACCCACCGCGGAAGCACACCCATCCCCCCAATGTGAAAATGACTTAAAATACAATAATACAAAAATAACACAATGAAGTCTCCCCTCTCTACACTGACTAAAGAGAAATAGAAGAATTATTTTTATTGTTATGCTTTATAATTTTGAGAAGTGTTCACAGATATCCACATGGCAGCGGGTCATATAACAGCCTAGTTCACTAGCCAGAAAACCAGCAAGCTATTGTACACAACCCACTTCTGAGGCCAATTACAAAACTGCAATTGACTGTCAGATAGGCAATTTCCTGAGAAAAACCAATTTCAGCCAGGACAATGGTAATAGTATAAATACCTGTTTTTATCAGCTTCAAGTAGCACAGAATGCCTCCAGGAGGCATAGACTGTCAGGAAGCAGGCAGGCACTGAGAAGCAGAAGGAACTGGCAAGGGGAACATGTTGTTCAAAGTATGTTGGGCTTCAACTTGCAAAGAATGCCCTGGGCAGGGGGAAAGATATGAAAGAGTGACACAAACAGTTATTACACAGACTGGCAGCAGCAGCGGCAGAAGGACAGAGCAGCAGGCACTGGTTTTGGCAAAGGTAGGCAACCCAGACCATGGCAGGGCATCATATTGCAGAGATCACCCCAGGGGGACAGATGTTATGTGCGTGAGACACACATTCGGGGGGCAGCAGCAGCAGCAGGTGGGCAAAGGAGAAACAGGCAGTAAGGGTGTGCAGAAGGTGTGCAGGGATGACTCTTCAGTTTGCCATTGGTTGGTAAAGTGATCGGAGAGTGAGAGCTTCTATCCAGAGAAAGATTTTGACTTTTTGAGTACTTCCCAAAATATATTGGAAAAATGTCACAGTTTTATGTTTTGTTGGATTATGAATTTATGTCCTTTGAGATTGAATATTACTACACTGGAAGATTCTTTTAGTCCTTGGGCTTGTTGATTCATTTATTTATGTTTTATGAAACTGGATATCAATAAAGATCTAATGTGTTTATATGCCCCTGAAGAAGGGTGGCTCACCCGAAAAGTGTAGGGCTTATCTGCAATAGTCTATGAATGAACTGATATTGTTTGTATCTTTTACATTTTCTTAACATGTTGTTATTGGTTTCTGTATAATTTGTATTAAATAGTTTTGTGGTAGCTACTTGGTTTTTGTTTGTATGTATCTTAGTTGCACTATTGTGGCTCCCTCGGTTTTCTTTTGTGTGTGCAGAAGGGACCTAATTTATTTTTGTTTCCCCTTTTGTTTTCTTTTTTAAAATTTAATTTCTTTCAATTTCCTAATTAATTTATTTCCATTTCCTAGTTACTAAAACAAATGTGGCTTCATTTGTTTTAGTAACTTAAACAAAACAAAAATGAATTGCACACATCATTCCTATTACTTGACCATAATATTGTCAAATATTCCATGAACTACTCCTTCCTCAATGTAGACAACAGTCTACTTTTTACATTGCATCATGCTCAGAGAATAGAGTTGCAATGAGTATCTGCAAAAAGGATATATCTATCCAATTTCTGGTACCCAAATCAAACCAAATATTTCAGGTATGTATCAATACCCGAACTGGTTTTCAATGAAGTACCCAAAATACCAGCAAGTGGTATAATGAAATCCCAATTTTTGTCATGGATTTCATCCTTAATTTTTTTATTTTAGGGAAAGTTGGTATCTCAGCATACCAGTTGTCAGTATTTCAGATACTTGATTGGTATCTGGGTACTAGTTCAGATACTCAAAACAGAACCTGAAAATGTGGGTATTACCCGCTGGTACCAAATCAGGTACCCGTTTCAGCTCCGAGACCCATGTTTACTACACAACACAGATCCCGCCTATGGGAGTTGAATTCTGCAAATAAATTTGCAAGCCACACTCTGCAAGTTCACTGCCAGCAAAACAAATTTGCAAAATTATAAATTTACATTAGGGCTGAAACAAAATTTTACAAAAATGGGAATGCCCATCAAAAATCCTGGCTCCCAATAACATCTCGGTCAAATGAATAACTTGATATTGACAATGGGCGTCTTTAGACATAACAAAGATTGGGTGTCAAAACCCCTAAGCACGTGTTTGGCCATTGTGTGTAAGCACCATAACAGTCCCAACTAGGGATGTGCAAACAGATCGCGGTGTCGGGGAAAAATTTATACTTACACTGGTGGTGAAATCTGTCAGAGTCTTTATTGATCTCAAAGCACTGAGAGAGAGAGCAACACTGTCTCCACACAGGGAAAACAGGTTGGTCTCCCTCCTCCCAGGATACATAATTTTGTATAGGTTACAGTACAGGCAAAAGATACAGGCTTGTCAATCAAAGGGCAACGTAATATAATGATGGAAAGTTACTAAATTACACACAATGTTTATATATTTATTTATTTATTTATTTATTTATTTATTTTTCAGATTTATACCCCGCCCCTCCTACAATGCAGCTCGGGGCAGCTTCCAACAATAAAAACACACTAAAATTCATTTTAAAACAATCAAATATTAAATATAAAATATAAAATATAAAACAGGGCTAGACCTAAATAAATAAATAAATGGGTGGGGGACTAAAATCCTCCCTCCCCACCCTCCCTCCCAAAGGTCTGGGCAAACAGCCAGGTCTTACAGCTCTGCCGAAATGTTAAAAGGCTTGGGGCCAGGCGAGCTTCCTCCGGGAGGGAGTTCCACAGCCGCTGTCCCACCACCGAGAATGCCCTCTCCATCATGGCCCCCCGCTTAACACGGGGGACCTCCAGGAGGGCACCCCTGGCAGACCGCAGGAGTCACTCTGGGGCGCAAAGGGTGAGGCGGTCCCTAAGGTATGAGGGGCCAAGACCATATAGGGCTTTATAGATCATCACTAGGACCTTGAACTTGGCCTGGCACACTATCGGCAGCCAGTGCAGAGCTCGGAGCACCGGTGTAATGTGCTCCCGGCGACCCGTCCCCGTCAGAAGACGAGCCGCCGCATTCTGCACCAGCTGCAGCCTCCGAGCCAAGAACAAGGGAAGCCCCACGTAGAGCGCGTTACAGTAGTCGAGNCGCAGCCTACGTACAAGATAAAGCTGGTGGAAGGCAGCCTTAGCGACTGCCTCCACCTGCCGCTCCAGACGCAGGTCTGCGTCCAATATGACCCCCAGACTCCGATATTTGGGTTAGCTCTTCTCAAAACTATATGAGCCAAACTGTTTATAATATATGGTACTTAACAAGGTTGATTTGACTTTCCAGCTGCAATGTTACTTGGCCTATTTGTTATGAAAAACACAGACGAAAGGAGTCTCAGTGTCTAGGTCTAAGGCCTGTGTGGAGCACTTTCCAAGGCCTTATTATTAAAAGCAGAACACAGAGAGCAAATAGCTCTCTGTCTAAAGGGAAAAGGCATAGCTTCTATTAAGCATTAGGTTTTACCCAAAATGCTTCTGTGTCATCCATTTTGTGTTACCTTCCTTTGGTTATTGTAAGTCAATTCCACAGGGTCCCTTATAAAATTTTCCTCCACAATCCCTTCCTTTTCTGCCCTAGAAGGCACAACAACCTAACTTTACACCCTTATGGACATTAAGCCATCAATATCTGCTTGCTGGGTTTGGAGATCTGCATACATGTTATAAACTTGGGTTCTTTGCCTTTGGTTCAAACCTTGTGATAGTGGTTTGCAGTGCTATCAAAGCAGCATCAAATAAGCATTAAAATTAATTGAATGCATAAAAATAAGCCAAAAAGCCCCAACAAAAGCAATTAAAACAAAATAAAATGTATTTATTTTTTGAGTCTAAGCCTCCAAGCCAGGCCCAGAGGGTCCATTGATTTGTTTAATGTAACTGGACTACTGCTTGTTTAATGCGGACTGGTCAAAATAAAGGCAAATTGTCTGGGATATAAATACAGCATTATTTTCCAATCAAAGCGCCTACACCCCCTTTGCTGGCTAGGATGAAGTCTGGGACTATTTCATTTTGCAAAACAATTTGCCTAATGTCACGAAACTATTTCCTTAAGCCTTGGGATGTTGCATTAACAACAGTTTTTAATAACCCAGTCATTTGTTTTATTTCTTGCATAGAGAAGTTCGGTCATTCGATCGTTTGGTTCCATCGCCGAGTTTGGGTTCGGTCGTTCGGTTCGGTCGCCGAGTTCAGTTTCGGTCATTTGGTTCAGTGGCATTCGGCTTGGTTTGGGTGTTCGGCGATCAATTTTGGTTTTGGTCTAGCTATTGCGTGGTCCTGTGATCGTGCTGGAAACCAGAAATTCGAATGCGTGCGGAGCTTGTGTGGGGAGAGAGAGAGTGTGTGTGCTGCTGGCTGAGTGTTTGGTTCTGTTTTGGTGTGTTTTGGCTGTTTTGTGTGTTGGTTTGACTGTGTTGGTTTGGCTGGTTGGTGAGCTCGTGTGGGTGACTGCTTGCTGTTTGGCTGTGTGTTTGTTGGGGAAAAAATAAATAAAAATGAAGAGGGTGCAGATTAAACGCTGGGCCTAGGGGAAGGCCAAGGTGGTGGTCCCAAAGCCGGTGGTGGAGGAGGAGCAAGAGCCAGCGGGCACAGGAGGTGCTTCCACTCCGACCAGGTTTGTAAACTTTTTTTTTACTTTGAGGACAAGAAGAATACTATCCTTTAGAGAGAGCTCACTGGCATGCAGGTGGGTGCGTGGGTGGTGGGCACTCATAGACACAGTGGGCATCAGCGGGTGACAGCAGATGTCTGCCACAGAGAGAGAGGGTACTGTAGTGTGGGGGGCTCTTCCAGCAGTCAGGCACAAGCACTCCCACCCAAACATGTGCCAGGCTAGCAAAGGTCTCCACTCTCCAATTCTCATCCCTACGCAACGCCAAATAAGGGCAGGATTTGCACGTGCCAGCAAGGCTCTTTCCAGTTGCCATCCATAGAGTCCCAAGGAGGACAGGATTATTAATTGCAAGTGCCAACCAGGGTCACTGTCTCTGGTTGCCATCCCTAGCACCCCAAGGAGGGAGGACTAGAGGCATCATCATAAAAGCATGATATTCCTTAGATGTTGTTTATGTGTTCCTGTTTCAGAGAGGGTGAGGAGGAATCGAATGATGGCACTGGTGCCAGTGCGCACAGGACACCGAGTTGGAGCAGGACACCCGGGACGCTGTGGCTGGCCTACAGCAGCAAGCAGCCACCATGGAGAACTGAGTGGTGGAACGGTTCCAGGCGGTCGAGGTATGTGAAAGGAAGGTGGAGGCACACTTGCAGTACATCTCCAAGTACGTCTCTGCCGAGATGGCTGACCTGGAACTCTTCTGCCAGGTGGTTTCCAGGTGGCCGTGGCAGGGGCCATTGAATATGCCATCCAACACAGCTACCAAATGCCAGTGGGTGTGATGCCCCCTACCCCTAGCTCCCGTGCAACCCTTCTGCCTTTCCCCAAGTTCCAGGGGGCAGGCCCAAAGACTGAGTAGAGATAAGTTTCCTTTCTAGTTTGAAATGTTTGTTTTTTGTTTTATAATGTTGTTGTTATTGTTTTGTTAATAAAAGTTATATTTGTTGTTATTGTTATGAGCTTTGTTTGACCTGACCAATTTTTTATCCCTCTGTGCTGAAGTTCTGACTGGCAGGTGGCAGAATCTCATACAGCTTGCCTATCCCTACCAGCAGCACCTGGCACCACATATAGCGTAGTTAAGGTATTAACCCAAAGATGTGCCAGGCAGGAGCAGGGTCTCAACTTGCAGACAGCCCCCCAGAAGGGGCAGGGCTTGTATCTGTGTGGGTGTGCCAGAGAGAAAGAGAGACAGGCTCCTTGGCAGTGGACAGCAGGCGGTGGGAGCTGGTGGTTAGAGGGACTTTTCTTCAGCAGCTTCAGTGAGCATGGTGGGGGTGGGGTGGAGGAGTAGACTGGGGGGAGCAGGCTGGTATGTGGGCACCGGGCTTCTGGATGCAGTGGAATGGAATGCAGCCCCCAGTGACTGGATTGATGGTCCCAGAATCTCGTTGATGGTTCCTGGGACAGGCAGGCATGACTGATTCAGGTACAGTGGAATGACAGCCTAAAACCTATGGGAGTTGAATGATGTCCCTAGAATTGGTGCATGGTTGGGCACACTTCATTCAATTATGCGATAGATGGTAGTAGGTACAGGAATGCACGCAGGCAGGCAGGCGCATATAATACATTGGGTCACCTTCTGTCCCTACTCATGTATGTACATGCAGGGAATCAAGCAAGGGTCAGACTAAAAGCAGATGGCACCTTGTCAGACCCATTTCGAGTTAGGAGGGGGGTAAGGCAGGGATGTGTCCTGGCCCCCCTCCTTTTCAACTTATACTTGAGTGATCGTCCAGCCAGACTGGCTTTGTCAGATTCACACTCCCCAAAGATTAAGGACAGGAGTCTCCGCATATTAATGTATGCAGATGATATCGTCCTATTTTCTCAAACGCAGAAAGGTCTGCGCAATCTTTTGGGAATGTTGATTGATTATAGTGCCGAGAATGAGCTGGAAATAAACCTGCAAAAATCACATATAATGGTTGTGGGAAAGAAAAGGGCCCTAAAGCGTAGCTGGGTGATTAGGGGTATGGAATTCCAGCAGGTATCTTCCTATGTTTACCTAGGGATTACCCTTTCTGACAACGGGTCATGGACAAGACACAGGAAGCTAACTGTTCTGAAGGCTAAAAGGGCAAGTAAGGGGATTCTGCGTCTGGCATCTAACTCAGGCGGAATTAAGATCTCCTTGATTCTGGAAGTGTTTCGAGCCAAAGTGCAATCTCTGCTGACATTTGGCTCAGAGGTGACCTTGTCAATGAATACGCAGGCTCTGGAGATGGTTCAGAACGTTTTTTTGAGAGGTCTGCTAAGAGTACCACAGGGAGTTCCAGCCCCAGTGGTAAGGGCTGAGACAGGCATTATGTCTATCGATTGTCTTAAGAAGCAGCGGGCCCTGGGGTATTGGCTTAGGCTGACTAATCAGGAAGGCTCTTCCTTGCCAGTTCAGTGTCTGGAGGAAGAGCTAGAGCACTCAGGGGCGCTCTTATATCCGTGGACTGCCCAAATTATTATCTATCTGACTAGGGCAGGCCTCTCAATTTCTTGCTTGCAAGGGAAAAGCCTGTCTTTGCAAAAGGATTTGGTCAAATTAAGGCTGACTGATATCTCTAAACAGGACGATCTGGCAGCTCTGGCATCCTGGAAGGCAGCCCCACAATTAGGCACCCTTAAACAACTGCATAGGCTGGAACCGTACTTGGACAAATTAAATGACGTCACACTGCGCAGGGCTTTTACCTCTGTGCGTTTCGGTCTTCTCCCTACTGCTGTTGTGGAGGGCCGCTTTAAGAATATACCATATCCGCAAAGACTTTGTCCCTGTAGGAGTGAAGTAGTGGAGGATGTGGAGCACTTTGTTCTCTTCTGCCCCTTATACGAGTCTCTCAGGCTGGTTTGGATATCACCTTTATGGGACCAGAGATGCTTATTAAATAAGCATAATGTAGTTGATCTACTAGTATCCCAGGATGAGGAAGTTATCCAGGCAGTCGCTTTGTTTGTTTTACTGGCTTCAAGAATCCGCACTGCACTATGTTAAATTTGAGAATTTTTCTTTTTATGTGCTTTGGATTCCTTTATATATTGTCTTTTAATTTTGAGTTCCTACATCATTAGTAGGATGATGTATGATCTATCTGTATATGTTTTATTTATTTATATATTTTAGAGTTTATTGTATTATACGTAGATGTTATTGTTGTTTTGACCATGGCGGAAGCTAGCGTCTAATAAAAGTATTGATTGAATACATTGTGTTATATTCCATCTCATTCTCGTAGGTTTGCTGTTGGATGTGGGCACTGGGCAATGGGCATTGGGCACATGAGCACAGATGGAAGTTTTTTCTGGTTCTGGCAGGTGTCATCTTGAGCTGGATGGATACACCTACCTCTCCCCCTCCACCCCCATCTCTCTCATTCTAGCGGGGAGTCTCTCTCTCTCTTTGGCCAAAAGTGGTCATATAGTGCAGGTGACAGCATGGATGGGATCATGCCTGTCTCTTCTGCTAGAAGTGGGGAGACTTTCTCTCTCTCTCTTTTATTTATCTCTCTCTCTCTCCATGAACACCAGGTTGCGTAAGAAAAGGTGGAATGACAGCACCCCATGAGCAAAATGACAGGGCACAAGAACCCTGAGGGTGGGTCCTGGCCTCAGGATATAGGACACAGCCCTCCCTGCCAGTAATCTAGGCCCCAGAACTCTGACGGCGGGACCCGGGGCTGGAGTGGTTGTTTCTCGATGCCATGGAATGAGGTCCCCATAACCACGAGGGTGGGTCCTAGGGCTAGATGAAGTGGCACAGCAGAGGCAGCATTGGCAGCAGCAGCAGACATTGGATTGTCCAGAGGCAGCATTGGCAGCAGGAGCAGACATTGGATTGCCCAGGTACAGAACCTGGGGAACAGCATAGATGGAATTGGCAGGATTTGTCTGTGCGCTGCACCCATGGAGCCAAGCCAGGATGGTAGGATTTGCCAGGGAAGAGCTCCCATACAGCAGCATACGGCAGCAGCAGGATTGTGTGGGCACATTTGGATTTGCCAGAGCAGAGCACCAATGGATCAGCAGAAAGCAGCAGCGGAATTACCAGGCAAGTGGGGCACATCACCCAGGGTTGACAGGGTGGGCAGACAGGCACCTGTGATGAGAGGCAGGAAGGCGGGCTGAGTCTGGCTTTGAGCTAGGCAGCAACCTGGGCGGGCAGACAGGCAGCATAGCATGAAAGGCGGGTAGTCAGGCTGGGACAGACGAAGAGCTTGGCGGCAACCACAGTGGGCAGACAGGCACCTTGGCATGAGACGCAGTTTGGAAGGTAGGCTGGGAGCCTGGCAGGGCACTCAGATAGGCTGGCGAAGACTGTGCAGAGAGAGAGAGAGAGAGAGCCAGTCACATACTTAGGTGGGCCGAGATCATTTAGCCAGAGGCCAGCTGGCAGGCTTAAAATTTGTTTTCCAATGCCACCCTGTGCCATGAGGTCAGTCAGATAAGGCAGCCGAGGCCATCTAGTATGAGAGAGAGAGAGAGGGGGGGGCAGGGGGGTGCCAGGCATTGGGAGAGAGGGATAGCACCTCAGCAGCACAGCAGCAGTAGCCCTAGCCCAGATTGAGGAGGAGGAGCCCCGTCCCAAGACTGATCCGGGCATGGGATGGTATGTGCCACTACACCATCACTCCTTGTCCAGGGGCAGTTCAGGGAATCTCAGCAGTGGAAGGTTCACCTTCAAGAAGAGCTACTGTTCCACCAACATGGTCCCCAGTCTCAGGCGGTGCGGGGAGCAAATGTCCCCCACCACAGAGAACACCTGCTTGCTGAGGACACTCGTTAATGGGCAGGACAGGATACCCTTGGCCACTTTCGACCGGGTCAGCGACACATTGGCCTTGTCGGCCCAGTAGGTGAAGGGATCCACTGCTGGGATCGATATAGGGCTCATCCTCCAGGTAGGTCTCCATTGCTGCTGGGGAGCCATTGTACTCCTTCTCATAGCTCTCCCTGGGCACCACCCCCACCACTGCCCTCATCCATGCTGCCTAGCCTATCATGCATGGCACCATGCTCCCCAGAGTAGCCTGCACATAGGCCGAGCTGCTTCTGTTGCTGCTACCAATAGGGATGCTGCTTGTGGTGCTGCTACCGCTACAGCTGGAGGCAGGGATATACCCAGCTGGCTGAGAGGGGTGGCTGCTCCCACTCCCACTATCCCCAGGGGTGTACTATTGCTGCTGCTGCTGCTGCCACCGCTGCTGCTGCTGCTGTTGCTGCGCACTCTCCAGAGCCCGCTTTGCCTGCTGAACCCTCTCCACCAGCGCACCCTTCCGGAGTCCATAGAACGCTGCCTGGAGTGCCATGCTTCCCTTTACTCTGGGGTCCAGCATGGTTGCCAGGACATATTGCTCCCACTGCAGGAGCTCATCACAACATGCCCTCAGCCCTACCTTCAGCTTCTGCACCAGGTCAAGCACTTCATTGGCCAGCTCCCTGCCTTCAGGGCCACAATCTCACCTCTCGAGAATCTTGTTCAGGCTCCTGTGGAGACTATGGACCAGAGGTGTCATCTGGCTGAGGGTGGAAGTGGAGCTGCTCACAATCTCTGTCATGGCCAGGAACAGTCTCAGGATGAAGATGGTGTGCTCCAGGATCTCCTATTCCACCCCATTAAACCCTTGAGGTGCCTTGCTGTCCATCACCAGTTCAACCTAATGCAAGGCGGCTTTCTGCTCGAGAAGCTGCTCGAGCATAACGAAGGTGGAATTCTACCTGGTAGCCACATCCTGGACCCTCTGGTACCCTGGGGAGCCTTGCTCGGCCTGCTTCTCCCGGAGGAACTCGCTGCCCTTCAAGCTCCGGTTGAAGAACCCCAGAGCTAAGGGTTCCTTCCCCAATCCCCTTCTCCCCCAAGTCCAGAGCATCCCTGACCACCAGGTGAAGGGGCTGTGTGGCACAAGGGATGTTGGTGAAGCCCCCGTCATGGATGGCCTTGAGTATATTGGCCGCGTATCCATGACCACACACCCCTTGGTGAAGGCCATGCCTGGTGTGACCCATTCCCTCACCATGGCAGCAAGGGCTGCCTCGATGTTCCTTGAGGTGTGGGGGCTGTCCATTGCTTGTGCCTGAATCAGGGCCCACCTATACCCTGCTTCAGGACCCCTCCTGCCACTTCCAAGCACTGCCTCTGGGTCCTGCCACCAGTGTGCAGTCCAGCTGCTGATGGCCTTGGCAGCTGCCCCCACCCCAGCTCCTCCATGGTGGACTGACACTGCTGGCGAGGCTCCTGTTGCTGTTCTGCCCCCCTAACAGGAATACTGCTCCTGCTGCTAGAGGCATCAGTTGGTGCAGGACCCTTGTTCGCTGAAGGAGGAGGGCGACTGGGAGTTGCAGTCAGGAACCCGCTGGCATCCACTACCCCTGCCTTCCTGTTTAGCAGCAGAGCACTGTGGCATGATTTCAGGTGCCTTGCCATTGCAGTTGTCCCAAGGTTGGCAAGCACCTGCCCACACTTCACCAGCTTATTGCACAAAGTGCACTGCACCTCCCTGGGATCATCTGCCTGCACCAGCTTAAAATGTTTCCAGACAGAGGCTTTTTTTCTCCTTTCTGCCTTTTGGCTCACCCCGGGTGACACACTGCTGCCAGCACTGCTGGGAGGGGCAGAACTTGGTGGCAACGATGACACGGCTCTGGGACGAGGGACAGCCATCGCCTCAGATCCAGACATCTCCTCTGTGGCACTAGCGTCAAGTTCTGCCTCACTGTCCTCAATTACTGTGATGTCCCGCGAAGGGAGCACTGGGACCCTGAGGCTTGACTGCCCACTATGCTTCTGGCACTCTTCCTGTTCCCCCCTCTATAGCTGCTACTGCTGCTGCTACTCCTCTCCCTATTGCCATTGCCTGGGGATCGGGTCCTGCCTCTAATAGCCAGGGTGGGATTCACCAGCTCTGGACTGCTGAGGATCACCTTGACATTGGGGGACATTGGTTGCACTGGAGGAACATTGGAAGCAGCATCTGCTCCAGCAGAAGCAGCAGCAGAGACAGACGAAGCCTCATGTCCTGCAGGCCTTCCAATGCCTTACATGGCAGTGGAGGGCACTGCCAGGAGGCGACGCTGAGCTGCTGGAGCCTGTTGCTGCCCTAAAGCAGGCCTCTGGAGTTTGGGGCATGGTGATGTGCTCGGGCTGCTGCTGCTGCTGCCTGCTGCCACTCCACTGGCATGGCCCCTACCCCTACCACCTTTCCCATGTGCCACATTGCCTGTCTTATGGGCAGCAGACCGGCCTCTTCTTCCCTTCTCCATGTCTTCCAAATCAAGGAATGCACATCAGCACACAGATTTTATATACATATTTTTTATTCAATTTTTTTCTCTAATATATCTACACTAACTCTAACTAACTATTCTAAAATCTATGTAACTAAATATTATATCTAAAGGTCTAGTCCTACAAACACAGTCTATCAAAACTGAACTAACACTATATCTATCTCTATACTAAGCTAACTCCTATCTATCTAGAGTAACAACTATATCATCTATCTATCTATCTATCTATCTGTCTGTCTGTCTGTCTGTCTGTCCAATATTACACAGGGATTGGGGGGGAACACAAAGAATACAGGGAGGGGTACAAAACTGAAATGAAGCCTAAATCAATCTAATAATCCTACTCTAAATAAATCCAAATAGAGGGGAAGGGAATTGGGGATGGAATATATAGAGGGAGAGGGAAAGGATTCAATGGAGGGGAGAGGAAAAACACAGGGAGGGGTAAAAAATAAAAATAATGCCTAAATCTATCTAATATAATCTAAATAAATGATAATATGGAGGTAAATTAGTTGGATGGATGAAATAGGAGGAGGATGGCAATGGATTGGGGAGCTGGGAGGTACAAAACTGCTGGGAGAAGGAGCCTTCTGAAAATGCCAGCAGTCAGGAATAGTGACTAGCTCAGAAGGTGTTGGGAAGGGGTGAGGGCAATGAGTTTTGTTACTTGCTGCACCCGCCTCACCACAAGGCCCATTGGCTCCATGCAGCCTAGCCCGTGGCCAATCACAGACTGAGAAGCCAGTGGTTTGAGAAGAAAAGGGATGGTGATTGGGAAGGCTGGCTGCTACTCCAAGCCTCTCCACCCCTGGTGCCTGGAAGTCTGCTCCTCAGCTGACCTCCCTCTCCCTGGATCAGGCAGTGGTCAACTGGTCACTCACTGGTCACGTTTCTCCCACCTGAACCATCAGAACACGATCCAAACCAACCAAACTGTTAAGTCGTTTCAGAGTTCGGTATCAGGTTCGGTTCAGTCGATTCGGATTCGGTCGTCCGAATGGACCGAGGTCATCTGAACTCCAAACTTCCAAACCGCGTTCACACATCCCTAGTCCCAACACCAATTTGGCCACCCATTGAACATGCGATGTAAACATCATTGTGTTACAAGGACAATTTGCATTTTCCGGATGAACATGTGGCCAATGTTATGTCTAATGATATTGTGTGGCATATTAGCAGGTATAACATGGGGAATGAGGTGGAAGTGCTTGAATGCTGAGATTGGGTGGTGAGCAAAACACCAATTTGCCCGAAGAGGGGCTGTGTGTCTGAGCAGCACCACATGGTGAACACAGAGTCAAACTGGTGTTCATATCAAGGACAAAACACACATTCAGACACCCTTTGACATTATGTCTAAAGACACCCAATGTCCTAATTAGGACTGAAATGAGATGTTACTAAGTATTGAGTACTGTTCTGATATCTTCGGTTCTCAGTACTCGATAAAACTAAGGCCTTTTTAACACAGACACTCTAACACCAATAAAATGGGTGTTACATTTTATTATACATGGTAAAGGGCAACACTGCAGCCCTGCAACATGGGTTCTTTTCACACAAGATGCCGCCACCCAGTTTCACTGGGTGGAGATGGGTGTAGGTGTCTGTGTAAACACCACGGGTGGTGGGTGTAGGTGCGTGCATGCTCCCGTGCAACACAAATCTCCACCCACCACTGACTGAGCAACACACTCCAATGCCGATTGCTCCATGGGTGGGTGGTGGGTGGAGATGGGTGATGCATGGGAGCACACATGCACCTACTCCCACCGCCTGTGGTGTTTACACAGACACCTACACCCAGTGAAACTGGGTGGAGGCATCTTGTGTGAAATGAACCCATGTTCCAGGGCTGCAGTGTTGCCCTGTACCATGTATAATAAAAAGTAACACTCATTTTATCGGTGTTAGAGTGTTTGTGTAAAAAGGGCCTATGTCAAAAACCATAATCCTTGACTAAAACCGAGTAAAACTGAGTACTGTGTTTTAGCCCTACTATAAATCCTCTGTGTTTGTGTGTGTTTGTGTGTTGTCTGTCTCTGAAAACAATCACCTCACGCTGAAGCACCCTCCCTCCACTCACAAAGATGCCTTCCTCTATACACAACGTAATGTAATGGAGGCATTGTTTTTATACTATGTTTGTGGGGGAGAGGGAGGAGGTTAATGGATGGATGTGCTATTTTACACTGTGATTGACTCAGATATGCGGTAAACAAATGAAACAACTAATGGAAAGAAACCTGGAAGTAAAATGATACCTTTGGTAAATGAGGTAAGCGATAAATGAACAGTACGCGGTACACGGTAACAGTAAATGGTATATATAGTAAGTTGGTAAATCAGGATAGTATCTTGTGGTATTTTGAGAGTTGAGAAATTGTATCAGTATTGGGAAACCACATTTCCTAATGTAGTGAAATTTTTCGTGAGCAGCAATTTTTTCTGACCTAATACATGTTTGCTTTTTAGTACACAATGGCCCATTCAAAAACACTGGCAAAAAGCCCCCATGGGCCCCAAGCCAAAAAGAAAAACCCAATAATAATCTCCCTTCCAATCCTATAAGCAAACATTCCCCAAACTGAAAAACTGAACTTCCCAAACACAGACCACCCAAACTAATAAAAGCCAACAGCTCCCCAGATCCAAATTACTGAAGCACACTAAAAGCAGCACAAAGAAAGATGAAGAAATCCAATGTGAAGAACTATTCAGTCTTGAATATTATTAACATTTATACTAGTCTAACCTTGTTTGTTTATTTATTTATATATTTATTTATTTAAAAAATGTATACCCCACTAGGGATGGGCGAACAGAACCGAGTTCGGAAATTCGGTTCGGTTCGGTTCAGTTCAGTTCGGAAATTCGGTTCGGTTTGGAAGTTCGGTTCGGTCAACCGAACTATTCAAGTTCGATCCGAACTCCGAACTTCCGAACAAAGTTCGGAAATTCAAACCTCATTGAACTAAATGGAATATTATCTTTTAGGGATGGGTGAACATAGCCGAGTTCAGAAATTTGGTTCGGTTCAAAAATTTGGTTTGGTTCGGAAGTTCAGTTCGGTCAACCGAACTAGTCAAGTTTGATCCGAACTCCGAACTTCTGAACTGCGTTAGCCCATCCCTATACCTCACCATCTACTACCACAGGCAGCTTGGAAAGGCTAACAATCTCAATAAAAACAATAATATTATAACATATTAAAAGATCATCCTTCCATAAACACCATAATAATAATAATAATACAAAAGAAAAAACCCACCCCCCTTCACCATTCCCCATCCCCCACCACCCCATTACCCATCTCCCTTTCCAAACACCTGACAGAACAGCCAGGTCTTACAGTTCCTAAAAATGGCTGGGAGGCCAGGGGCCAAATGGGCCCCCACTGGGAGGGAATTTCAGAGTTGCGGTGTGGCCACTGAGAACACCCCATTCTGTGTGGTCCCCCGGGGGACCTCCAACAGAGTGCCCTTGGCCTACCACAGGGGCCGGTCTAGAACCCAGGGAGTGAGGAGATCTCCCAAGTAGGCAGGGCACAGGCTGTGTAAGGCTTTATAGGTCAAAACCAACACCTTGAATCAAGCCTAGAAGACTATTGGCAGCCAGTGCAGAGATCGGAGCATTGGTGTGATGTGCTCCAGGCAGTCCAGTCACACCAAGAGCCGGGCCGCCGTATTCTGCACGAGCTGCAGCTTCCGAGCCATCACCATAGGTAGCCCCATGTAAAACACGTTACAGTATTCTAACCGAGAGGTAATAAAAGCATGGATGATCGTGGCCAGGTCAGGAACCAAAACCAGGGGCCGAAGCCACCACACCAGATGTAACTGGCGGAAGGCACTTCTCACCGCAGCCTCCACCTGGAGATCCAGGCGGAGATGCGCATCGAGGAGCACCCCCAGGTTCTTTACCTGGGAGGTCAGTGGAGGACAGATCCCATCAATCGAGATAGCCACTATCTCCACCGCCTTACCCACTAACATCACCTCCGTCTTGTCAGGATTCAGACACAGTCAATTAGCCCTCATCCAGTCCCCAACAGCTGCCAAACACCGGGTAAGCATGGAGACAGCCGGGCCTGGATCAGTCGAAAATGAGAGGTACAGTTGGGTGTCATCTGCATACTGATGACACCTCACCCCAAACCCTCTGATCACCTCACTGATCAGTTGCATATACACGTTGAACACGAGAGGGGACAAGACAGAAGCCTTCGGAACCCCACACGAGAGGTATCGGTAAGATGAAAATCAGTCACCAAGCACCACCCACTGAGTTCTTCCGGTCAGGAATGGGCAGAGCCGTTAAAGAACTATCCTGCCCACGCCTGCACTGTCCTGCAGGACCGTCACCAACATCTCATGGTCAACGGTATGAAATGCTCTGACAGATCTAACAGGACCAAGAGGATCAAGCGACTTCGGTCCTTTTCACGGTGGAGATCATCCACCAAAGCCACAAGTGCTCTTTCAGTGCCATGACCTGGACAAACGCCAGACTGAACGGGATCAAAATAGCCAATACGGTCAAGATGTCCCTGGAGCTGCTGAGCCACCACCCATTCAATAACAGGTGGTGAGCTATGCAGGGAGGGGCCATATCTCAAGTGGTAAATGGTATAAATACTTTGCATGTATAAGGTCCCAGGTTCAATCCCTGGCATCTCCACTTCAGCATCTCTGGTAGCACACCTGGGGGAGGCCTCTGCTGGGGGATTGGAGGGTTCCCAGGTAGCACGCCGGGATGGCCTCTGCTGGAGACCCTGGAAAAGCCAGATTTGGATCCAAATTTGAACCCCCTGTTTCCGTGTCAGGCTGTGACAATACTGGGCTAAGATGGACCATTGGTCGGACTCAGTTAGGTAGTTTAAAAAACCCCCAAAACCTTCCCTAAAAAGGGAAGGTTAAAGACAGGCCAATATCTGGCAGGGGAGTCAGCGTCAAGCAATGGTTTTTTGAACAGAGGTCGCACCATTGCCATCTTGAGGCAGCTCGGCACTGCCCTCCTGCAGGGAGGCGTTGACCACTAGGGATGTGCGAACAGATCGCGGTTTGGTTGTTTGGTCATTTGGTTTGGGAGCTGAATTCGGGTTCAGTCGTTCGGTCGGGGGACCGAGTTCGGATTTGGTTGTTTGGTTCGGTGGAGTTCGGTTCGGTCATTCAGAAATCGGTATTGGTTTAGGTATCATGTGTGCATGGTCCCGTAATCACATCGGAAACTGGTAACCGGAAATTTGAGTGTGTGCAGAGCTTGTGTGGAGAGAGAGTGTGTGTGGTGTGGCTGGCTGATTGTTTAGTTTTGTTTGGTGTGTTTTGGCTGTGTTGGACTGTGTGTTGGTTTGGCTGTGTTGTTTTTTGGCTAGGTGGTGAGTTGTTGGTCGGTGTGTTTTTTGTGTGGGAGAAAAAAAAATGTAGAGGGTGAGGCTTAATAGGACCTGGAAGGCCAAGGTGGTGAAGCCAGTGGAGGAGGAAGAGGTGGCTGCCGCTGGACCTTTGGTGGTGGAGGTCGGCTCCTCATCCAGAGAAGCAAGAGCCGGGCACAGCAGGTGCTGCCAGGTTTGTAAACTTTTACTTTGAGGACAAGAAGAATACTATCCTTTAGAGCGAGCTCACTGGTGTGCGGGTGGGTGGGTTGGTGATGGGCAGTCAGGCACAAATAGTCGGCATCGGCTCTTCCAGCAGTCAGGAATGAGCTGAAGGAAGCACCCACCCAAACATTTGCCAGCCCATCCCTAGCAAGGGTCTCCCATTGCCATCCCTAGCGCCCCAAGAAGGGCAGGATTTGAACGTGCCACCAAGGGTCTTTCCAGTTGCCATCCCTAGCACCCAAAGAAGGGCAGGATTTGCACATGCCAACAAGGGTCTTTCAAGTTGCCATCCCTAGCACCCAAAGAAGGGCAGGATTTGCACATGCCAGCAAGGGTCTCTCCAGTTGCCATCCTTAGCACCCCAAGGAGGTCAGGATTTGCATGTGCCAGAAAGGGCCTCTTCATTTGACATTCCTAGCATCCCCTAGCACCCCAAGGAGGGAGGACTAGAGGCATCATCATAAATGCATGATATTATTTAGGTGTTGTTTCTGTGTTCCTGTTGCAGAGAGGGTGATGATGAGAACCCCAGCAAGGTGGAGGTCACTGGAGCTGCTGCCAGAAAGCAGGCAGATGAGGTCTGCGGTCTGGCAGCACTATGACAGGCCGAAAGGCAGATTCGCCGTCTGCAAGGTAAAGCGTGGGGGCTGGAACAACAGGGAATGGATTGAAATGTTGCCCTATGACCTGTTAGGAAGTCCCCTGCAGAGAGAGATTAGCCACCCACCCACTTGTGGAGACAGAATGCAGGCAGGACTTGACAGACCATTGGTCTGACACAGTATGGGACTTCTTGTGTTCCTATCTTTTTATATTCTTTAGATCTGCAGCAAAAAAAAATAAAAAGAGGCAGTCAGGGGACCACATCAGGGCTCATTGCACACACTGAGAACCTGCACGGCATCGAGGTGGCGCGGCGGGATGTCTCCAGCTCTAGGTTCAGGGAATCCGGCGAGGAGGAGCGTCGCCAGAAGCAAGGGGGGAAGGCCCAGCAGAAGCACCGCCACCAGAGGCCTTCCCCCTCCAGCTCTGATGAGGAGCCTCCAACTCCCCAGGAGGAGGAGTCTGCAGCAGCAAGGGCCTTATGGGCCAAAGTGGAGAGACCTACCCAGGAGTTTCTGGAGGCCAAGAAAAAATACGCAGATGGGCTAAGGGTCCAAACCTTACAATGGAGAACTGGCAGGTGGGACAGTTCAGGGACCTGGAGGCACAGCAGCGCAAGGTAGAGGCTTACTCTGAGTACCTCCGCTCAGAGGTGGCTGATGTTGAACTCTACCGCCAGTCAGTCTCCAAATGGCAGGAGTCCTTGACGGAGGCCCTGGACTATGCCCAGCGACATGGCTTTCAGCCAAAGTAGGACTTGATGGCTGCCCCTTGCTCCCATGCACCCATTTCCCCCACGTTCCCCCACAGACCCCTAAGTTAGTTTCCTTTGTTGTTTGTATGTTATTGTATGCTTTCGGTTTGATAAAGTTGAATGTTTGATTGTTTGTAGTTAGTTTTAAAAGTTTTAATAAATTTGTTACCACCAACCTTGTTTGTCCTGTTCAATCTTTTATCCCTCTGTTGCTGCTTCTGGCAGGTGGCAGAATATCATTGTATATACAGCTTGTCAGATCCCCCCTTGACAGCAGCAGCACATGTAGCGTATATTAGCCCCAAGATATGCCAGCAGAGTCTCAGCTTTCAGACAGCCCCCCCAGGAGGGGCAAGGTGTGTGTCTGTGTGGATGTGCTACTGTGCCAGAGAGAAAGTGACAGAGGGTCTTTGGCAGCAGGCACCAGGCAGTAGGCGGTGGGTGCTGGTGCTCAGAGGGGCACTTTCAGCAGCTTTAGTGGGCATCCGTGAGTGGGTGCGGAGGAGTAGGCTGGGGGGGGCAGGCTTGCGGGTGGACACTGGTGTCCACTGGCCAATGGCCAGTTAGGCACAAGCAGTGGCAGCACCCAGATGGTGGATCTTAGGACTGGAGTGACTGTTGCTTTGAGATGCAGTGGAATGAAATGACAGCCACCCATGACTGAAATGATGGTCCCAGAATTTTGATGATGGTTCATGGGACTGGTATGACTGATTCAGGTACAGTGGGATGACAGCCTATGGGAGTTGAATGATGTCCCTAGAATTAGTGCTTCATTGGGCACACTTCATTCAATCATGCGATAGGTGGTAGCAACGGAATGCACACAGACAGGCAGTCACATATAATAAATACACTGTGTTATATTTCCATCTCATTCTGGTAGGTTTGCTGCTGGATGTGGGCATCGGGCTTGAGCACAGATGAGAGTAGTTCCTGGTTCTGGCAGGTGGCAGCTTGAGCTGGATAAACCTCTCCCCCTCCACCCCCATCTCTCTCATTCTAGCCGCTCTCGCTCTCTCTCTCTGGCCATATAGTGCAGGTGACAGTATGGGTGGGATCATGTCTGTCTTTCCTTCTAGCAGTGGGGAGACTTCCTCTCTCTCTCTCTCTCTCTCTAGCTCTCTCTCTCTCTTGGCAGCAGCCTGGGTGTGCAGACAGCATGGCATGAGAGGCAGGAAGGTGGACTGAGCAGGCTTTGAGCTTGGCTGCAACCTGGCGGGCAGACAGGCACTTTGGCATGAGAGGCAGGAAGACAGGCTTAGGCAGGCTTTGAGCTTGGCAGCAACCTGGGCGGGCAGACAGGCAGCGTGGCATGAGAGGCAGGACAAGATACCTTTGGTCACTTTCGACAGGGCTGACCACACGTTGGCCTTGCCAGCCAAGTAGGCTAAGGAATCTCTGCTGCGATCAATGCATGGCTCCTCCTCCAGGTAGGTCTCCACGGCTGCTGAGGCGCCATCATACTCCCTCTTGTAGCTCTGCCTGGGAACCACCTCCACCACTGCCCTAAGTCACACTGCTTGCCCTCTTGTTGTGGGGGACCCCATGCTCCCCAGATTGGCCTGCACATAGACCGAGCTGCTTCTGCTGCTGTTGGCAACAGGGGTGCTGCTGCTGCTGCTGCTGCTGGCACTGCTGCTGCTAAGACTAGGGCTGGAGGCAGGGATAGACCCACCTGGCTGAGAGGGGTGGCTGCTCGCACTCCCACCATCCCCAGGGGTGTCCTTCTGCATAGCCCGCTCTGCCTACCGAACCTCCCCACCAGCGCATACTTCTGGAGGGCATAGAGTGCTTTCTGGCATGCCATGCTGCCCTTGACCCTGGGGTCCAGCATTGTTGCCAGGACATATTTCTCCCACTGCAGGAGTGAGTCAAAACACACCTCCAGCCCTGACTTCAGCTTCTGCAGCAGGTCAAGTGTCTCATCTGCCAGCTTCCTGCCTGCAGGGCCACAATCCCACCCCCTGAGAATCTCGTCCAGCCTCCTCTGGAGACTCCGGACCAGAGTGGTCACCTGACTGAGGGTGGCGGTGGAACTGCTCATGGTCTCCTTCACGGCCAGGAATGGTCTCAGGACAAAGAACGTTTAAGCCAGGAGCTCCCATTCTTCCCCATTAAACCCTTTCCATGCCCCACAGTCCCTCTCGAGTTGCACCTGATGCAAGGTGGCTTTCTTCTCAAGAAGCTGCTTGAGCATCAGGAAGGTGGAATTCCACCGTGTGGCCACATACTGAACCAGCTGGTGCTCTAGGGAGCCTTGCTTGGCCTGCTTCTCCCAGAGGAGCTCACTGCCGTTCACACTCCGGTTGAAGAAACCTGCCAGCTTCCTCCCCCGCTCTATCAGGGAGCTAAAGGATGCCTTCCCCAATCCCCTTATCCCCCAAGTACAGAGCGTCCCTGACCATCAGGTGAATGGTGTGTGTGGTGCAAGGGATGCTGGTGAAGCCCCCCTCATGGACTGCCTTTAGTACATTTGTGGCGTTGTCCTTCACCACACACCCCTTGGTGAAGGCCGCACCTGGCATAACCCACTCCCTCACCATGGCGGACAGGGCTGCCTCAATGTTCCTGGTGGTGTGGGGGCTGTCCATGACTTGTGCCTGAATCAGGGACCACTTATACCCTGCCTCGGGACCCCTCCTGCCACTCCCCAAAGCTGCCTCCAGGTCCTGCCAAGAGTACGCTGTTACTGCCAGGTACGTGTACTAGGTATTCCTGCTGGACAACCAAACAAAACAAAAACAGAGGTACTATATAAAATACAATTTATGAAATCACTCTCTATATACAGTATAGGGCCTCCTGTGCTCCTAAAGACTAATATGTAAAATCCAAAGCTATTAATCCTGAAATTGTAAGCATATACAGGAGAAAAAATTCATGAATAATAAGTGTTAAAATAATACACTCTTATTGTTCAAAAAGAACAATCCCAATAAAATTAGTCCCAAACACGTTTTGGGGTCACCACCCCTTCTTCAGTGGGATATATATATTCAAAGTTAAAGCATAACCAATATATGAGACCCAGGCCACAGCTTCAAAAATACTCAAGGCATGAGCAATATAAGGAGTCTGATGCAAATATGGGGTTTCTCCTATATTCTTTTAGTCCCTTTTGGCCTTCTTTGGAGCGGCAGAGGTGTCCACCAGGTCATGTATATAGATACTCAAATATAATCAACCTGCGAATTTTTTAAGGCTTGATGCCTAATGTGGCTACCTGAGCCCAAATTCAGTGTTGCTTTCAAGAGTCAGAGTGCTCAACTGCTACTCTTCCATCCCACCTACAGGCCTTTTATAATCTGGTCCCACCTGACCCTGCAGCACAATGTGTTGGCCATTAGGGCATTATCTTAACACTGCAATGTCTCCTTGAAACAACCCGAAGGATAATGCTAGATGTAATCCTCCACACGCAGCCCCAACTCATAACCCCATCCTTATTGTAGCATTTTATTTAGTCCCTCATCCATGATGCTAACAATCCAAATTTTATCTATAGTGGCTTTCTAGGCATCAACTGTTATCCATAAGTCATTTGCAGTCCAAGCTATATCTGTAGTGGCTTCCCGGACATAGTATATGTGCTCCAATGGATGCAGTTCCCATTCTCTTCTCACAAGGTCTCAGTGTCACATGTGCTCCAATGGGTACAATCTTCTCATCATTTTCCTCTCAATGTCTCGATGTATCCCATATACCTCCTTCATCTTAAGTTTATATTCCTCAATAACACAAATGCATGCAAATACTATAATAAAGAACATTCTTATTCTTCTGAGCGCATGCATAACTATAGGCCTATACAGTATAGATATGTTCATAATACATAGTAATATGATATCACCAATAAATCCCACATCTTGTAGCTATAAAGTATTGCTGCTGGTGATCCAAAAAACAATAGACCAACATAATCCCTATAACCACGCAGTAAAAGAATTATCCTCAATGAGGCCTTCTGGTATCACTTTCTCTAATCTATGGATCTAGTATGTCTCTCTCCTTCTTAGTTGTAAGGTCTGATTCCCTGATTTGGCCACCTTCTCAAGGCAGAGGAACGATAGTTTCTGTGCTCTGTGACCCCTCTATAAAAAATGATCTACTAGGGGTTCCTTGGCGATGCCCCTCCTGATATTACCAAGACGTTCAAAAATCCTTGTTTTGATCATTCTTGTCGTCATTCCCACATAGCTACAATCACATGAACACTTGATCAAGTAAATTACAGACTCTGTTTGACATGTGGAAAAAATGATTTAAAGAAAACCTCCTCTGAGTCTTAGCGTGTACAAATACCTTGGATGTCATGCTACACTTACACGCTGCACAGTGGGCACAGGGGAAATGACCCATAACAGGAGCCTTGCTAAATTCCCCCAAGGTTCCTTCTTCTTTCTGAGTCTTCCTAACATCTGTGTGGACCACATAGTCTCTGATGGATTTGGTTTTCTTCATTGCAAACATAGGTGGCTTGTCACATCCTGGTATTTTCACAACTAAATGCCAGTGCTTAATCACTGCTTTTTTAATATCACCTGCCCCTGGATTATATGTGAATGGACACACCATTATCCAAAAACCTATCCAATGTTTTTTTGTTTTTGGGTGTTAGGAGAATTTGTCTTGGTATCTGCATAACCCTATAGAGACATTTCCTCAGGACCCTGTTGGGATATCCCCTATCCCTAAGGTTCTCCAAACATAAATTAGCCTGTTGAAGGAATACTGCTTCACTACTACAATTCCTTTTTATCCTAATCAGTTGAGTAAATGGCAAATTTTCCTTAAGGTGTTTTGGATGCTTACTAGAGAAGTGTAATAAAGAATTTGTAGGTTTTTTAAACACTCTAGTGGATATTGCACCTGGTTTGAAATCAATAACAATATCCCAAAAGTGTATAGAATGAAAATCAAATTGCATGTCAAAAAGTATGTTCTCATGACATGCATTCAAGTAGTGGTGAAACTTCAGCAAATCATCCTCACTGCCCAACCATAAAAAGAATAGATCATCTATGAACCATTTATATAGCATGATTTTATCAAGGAAGCAATTACTCTCCAAGTTGTAAATATAATGTTTTTCATATTTCCCCATGAATAAATTAGCTATCTGGGGTGCTGCCGCACATCCCATAGCTACATCACTGATCTGTAAATATAATTGATTATTGAAATCAAAGAAACTCTTAGTTAATACAAATTCAGCAATTTGTTTCAAAAAGGTGGTATTAGGATAATTAATAGTTCTTTGATCCAGTGTAGCCCAGATAACATCAATAGCTGCCTCCTGGGGAATATTAGTGTAGAGAGAGGCTACGTCAATTGTTACCAAAATTAGCAGGTCCACAATGGCCCCCCAGTCTAGTCCTCCAACACCCCCAATAGGTCTTGTGAGTCCCTAATGTACGATGGAAGTAATGGGACAAAGGGCTTTAACCAATAGTCCAGAAATTGTGAAAGAGGCTCCAAAATGGATCCACTACCGGATACAATGGGCCTTCCTGGTGGATTCTCCTTATTTTTGTGAATCTGATGTAATAAATAAAATAGTGGAGTCCTATCTTCATTATTCAGCAAGAAATCAGATTCCCCGATCATTAATCCTCGGGGGTGTTTGCATACAGCATTCCTTCTGGACCACAGGGCCATGGTGAAGTGTACCGTGCCCAGGGCCGGCCCCAGGCATGTGCCACATGTGCAGATGCACATAGCTCCCCCGCCAGCTGGGGCCCCGCACTTGCCTGGCTGGGAAGCAGGCTGCAGCCAGCTTCTCCCCCAGAAAGTGATTCTTCATCCCCCCCCGCCCGGCTCCGGACCCCATCCCTCACCTGCCTCTGCCTTCTAGTAGTGCAGCAGCAGCAGCAGCAGCAGCAGCAGCAGTGGGGACACTGGATCAGGCTGGGAGATAAGGCTGTTTACAAACCGCTGCTCCCCACATGCTGATCAGAAGGTTGCTACCTTGTAAAGAAGGTTCTTCAAGATGGCTCCCAACATTCTCACAACTGGGTTGTGCGCGCTCACCCTGTTCAAATAATAGACCACATGATGACCTTGAGCTCCTCTGGTATAAAAAGAACCCTCCCCCTCTGAATGACAGTTCCTTTCAACCCATTCTAGAAACATAAGAAAAGAATTCCATGCGGGGATGGAAGGGTGGGTGTTGTGAGAATGTTCCGAACCATCTCAAAGAACCTTGTTTGCAAGGTAGCAACCTTCTGTTCTTCTTTGAGTGGCTCCTCACATGATATTTTTACATGGCTCCACCGGGTGGGGAGTCCGTGGGCGTGCCAGTGCATGGATGGGGCATGCACACAGCTGCACACACATCCCCACTCACCCACCACTCATCCACACCCACATAGTAACCACCATTTCCCCCGGTTGCTCCGTGCGTGGGGATGAGTGGGGGGGTGAGTGGGGATGCGTGTTAGGCGAGCGCGCACGCACCCCCACTCACCATGGGCGCGTGCACCACGTCATTCACATGGGGTTCCCCCACCCATGAACACACAGAAATCTGCATGTTCATGGCTGGGAGGAGAGGCCCGTGTAAAAAGGGCCACATTCTCACAACTGTCTTACTTATACTATCTTAGGTAGGAATTTAGGATGTAAAGCAATATCTATTCTGTCTTGGAAAATAAATCTGCAAATATGGTTCTGAGATTATTATGGCTGCTATTTCACTAACTCTTCTTAATGAAGTTATTGCTAACAGGAATACTGTCTTTAAACCCGCACCCCATAACCAGTTCATTTGCACCCCCATATAATCAATTCACGCTGCCCCGTGGGCACAAATTAAATGGTTATGGGTGGGGGCAGCGTGAATAGATTATATGGGGGCGGGGGCAGAAATGAACTGGTTATGGGGTGGGGGCAGCATGAACTGATTATGGGGGCACAACTGAACTGGTTATATGTCTCTTTTCATGGCATAATGCGCTTAATAAGCTAGCTGCATTTTGGGTGTCTTGTGTGTGTGATAGCAGCACCTCTGGACTGGTCACACCGCATGCGTGCACAAGGCACAGGCGGCACTGGCAGCAAGAAGCAACAGGCCCTGGAGGCCAGACTGGCTAAGCTCACCCCCTGGCCCCTCCTCCAGTAAGGCAGTGGACGCAGTCAGTCTCTCTGTGCCTGTGTCACTGCCCGCTTGGCTGCCCCTGCAGTGGAACCACTCCTGGGGAGTGGTGGTAGACACTCGGCTGGGGGGGGGGGGAAGCATTAGGAGGCCATGCTTCTCCATGGTTGCTCGGCGAGGTGGAGAATGGGAATCCTTCCTGTCCAGAGGGAGTAAGTTTTATGTAAATGTATACATTTGCATAATTAGGTGGTGCCTAATTATGCAAATTAGGCCCTGCACCAAGACTTCGCACATGGCCTCACAAACCCTGGGGCTGGCCCTGACCATGCCCCCCCCCCCCACCCCTGCCAGCTGTTCCCTCACCCGCACCTTCAAAGCCCTGTAAAGGTCTGGCACTGCAGTCCGACTGAGGGTGGTGCGGGACGGAAGCTTAAATTGGGGGGCCAGGAACCCAATCAACCACTGGAAGCCCTTGTCCTCTACAATTGAGAAGGGATGCCCATCCAGCACAATCATTTCAGCCAACAGGCGCTTGGCTTTCTCTTGAATGACACATCGCCCTGCTGCCGATGGCCTTGGCAGCTGCCAAGTATATGGAAGCATTTACATATATAGATATTAATATAGGGGAGCAGGAAAGCTATCGTCTGAGAACCACAGCACACTCTGAACACCATTTTGTAGCAAGAGTATGAAGTAGCTCTCAGGGTCAACTGGAAGAAACTCACTGTTCCATCTCCTGCTTGGGACAAGTATTATGATCATCCTTTTTAATTTCAGAGGTATTGCATGGAGAATAAGGCAGCTGTCAATGAAAACATAAAGACTTCTTTTCCTCCATGGAAAATGTTTGATGTGGATCAGTGGTTCTCTACCTTTCTGCCTTAAAAATAGTTTTGCAATTCCAGTCAGCAAGGAAGACAAGAAAAGTATATCAAACAACAATTGGGATCATAGTCCTCTTTGAATATGGTTTCATAATTCATAGTTTGGAACCTGCTGATACAGACAGAAACATTTAATACGTATTTAAGCATTAAAGACACCAGTGTTTACCCAACAAATAGGCCCTTCAACAAATAGGCCCTTTTTACATGGGCAGCATCCACACATGAAGACCCAGGAATCTGGATGTTCATGCATGAGCACCGCCTGTGTACATGCCATGGTGGGTGGGTGGAGGGTGGGCGTGCATGTGCGTGCACTCGCTCCCACAGAACATGAATGAACACCCGCTTCCACCCATCAACCACACACGGAGCAACCAGCAAAAATGGCAGTTGCTCCATGCGTGGATGATGGGTAGAGGTGGGTGGAGATCGATGTGCGCCTGTCTGCACCATCTACCCACGCACCACCCCTGCACTACCACGCACACCAACATCCCCCCACGCAGCTCGTGTAAAAAAGGCCATAGTCTAGATTTTTATTTATGTATTTATTTATTTATTTCGGCAGTCTTATATACCATAGCCTCCTGCTCACACAGCAGCTCACAGCCCATAAATATAAAAATATAGTGTGCAATATAAAAATAAATATAAAACATAAAATATAAAATTACATATATAAAATCTTTAGGGATGGGCGAACAGAACCGAGTTCGGAAATTCGGTTCGGTTCGAAAATTGAGTTCGGTTCGGAAGTTCGGTTCGGTCGACTGAACTATTCAAGTTTGGTCCAAACTGCGAACAAAGTTTGAAAATTCAAACCCCATTGAACTAAATGGAATATTATCTTATAGGGATGGGTGAACAGAACCGAGCTTGGAAATTCGGTTTGGTTAAAAAAATCGAGTTCAGTTCGGTCGACCAAACTATTCGAGTTCGATCAAAACTCTGAACTTCTGAACCACGTTTGCCCATCCCTAAAAATCTTAGTAAAAGTGTGGAAATAAGAAAACCCTCCCCCAAACCTTACCAGTCTCCCTCACCAAAGGCCTGGTGGAACAGCCACATTTTACACTGTCTTTGGAAAGACGGAAGGTCTGAGGCTAGGTGGATCTCCATTAGGAGGGAATTCCACAGCCTAGGTGTGGGCACCAAGAATGCCCTCTCCATCACAACCACTCGGAAAACCCGGGGGACCTCGAGTTGGGCGGCCCCGGTTTTCTGCAGGGGCCGTACCTGGACCGGGGCATGAGGCGGTTCTGCACGTAGGCAGGCCCAGGCTGTATAGGGTTTTATAGGTTAAAAAAAACCCACTTGAATTGGGCCCAGAAGACTATAGGCAGCCAGTGCAGAGAATGGAGGACTGATGTAAGGTACTCATGATGATCCGTCCCCGTAAGGAGATGGCCCACCATGTTCTGCACCAGCTGCAGCTTCCAAACTGTCACCAAGGGTAGCCCCACGTAGAGTGCATTGAAATAGTCCAGTCTAGAGGTGATAAGGCATGGATGATGGTGACCAGGTCAGAGTCCAAGAAATATATCAGCGGTGCCCACACTTGCCCAGCTGGAGATCTACCAAAGCACAATGTTGACCTTTGGAGATCTACCAGTGGCATAGGGGTGTGGCCTGACCCCAATTTGCATGACCATGCCCCCTCATTTGCATACTCACACACCAGTCAGGTGGGTGTAACTATGCTAATGAGGGGATTTGAGGGCACAGGGGGAAAGGAGAACAGGCACATGGGAGGGAGCAACCTCGTCTCACCCTCCCCCCTCTCTCTTACACCCCCACACACCCGTCTCACTCATAGGCAGACCCTCTGTCACACACACAGGCAGACACACACACTTTCCTCACACACAAATACACACACACACACACCTCTCTCACACAGACACACAAACGGAGGCAGATACACACACCTCTCTTACACACACACAGACAGACACACACATCTTTCTCTCACACAGAGGCAAACACACACACAGGCACCTCTCTCACACAAACAGGCAGACACACACACACACACACGCACGCACACACACACACCCCTCTCTCACATACCCAGGCAGACAGACATACAGGCAGACACACACAGAGACTCTATATTAATTCAGGACATAGAAAAATAGCATAATCAGATTTGGCACTTGCATCATCCAGCTCTATCTTAAGTTCACCCTACTGTTTTGGGCCTTGCTTTTAATCTCCCACTGTTGACTAGATCCCTGGAGGAAACAGTTACTCTTTCCCTTTAAGCACATTTGTCTGCCAGTGATTTGTTGGACACAGAGTCTGGTGGTAGGTCGCACCATGCTACTGACTGAGGCAGCTTTGCTTAAATGTACTAATCATTTACCAGGTGTACTGCAGAGGTGACTAATGATTTCTTACAACCTGCTGATTCTTCTTTAGCTGCACAATTAGCTCTCGCTGCTGCTTCTACATTGCATGAAAGGATCCAGTTGAGCCCTTTGGAAGAGCTGGCAGCATATCTGGGCTGTTATGTACTGCTCTTGAATGGTTTAATTTATGGGTTGTTTTCTGTCAGTGCAATTTAGATTCACTAAGGGAACTGTCAATGCTATAATTCGGTTCAGTTTTTGTAAGGATCAGTTTTTAACTCTCATGCTTTGGTTTGTACTGTCACCAGTGCACCACTGGACATTTGTTTTCAACCTGTTTATATACAACAATAAATGTAAAAAAATCAGAAGCATAAGATACTCATTCCTTAACTATAAAGAGACTGCCTTTTGCTATGGCAGACATTAAGCTATGCATACTAGGGTGTGATCCTCACCAGTTAAAGTTAATGGCAGTTTAACCATTGACTTCAACAAGTTTAGAATTTGCAGCTCTATTGTTGTGTTTTGTTCTCCCCATCTATAAACCCTTCTCTAGTTACAAAGAAGCATGAGTGCAGTGCAGAGAGGGCTCCGGGGGAGTGTGAAGGGGGTGGAGGGTAGGCGACCAGATTCCACATAGTCGGGCATGAATGGTCTATGAGGGTTAAGAAATGGGGGTTAGTATCCTGCCCCTGAGGTACAATGCTCACAGTCGAAGCAACAACATGCTCAAGCAGGGAGCTCTGGAGCTGAAAGTATCGCGAGAGGTTACTTTTTGTCTATTGCCCACACTCATCTCCTGGATAACTTTCTCAATTATGCAGTCCGACCACTCAAGGAAGGCCCAGTGCCCATCCTTCTGCCAGGGATCCAGGCAGGATTGAGTAGCAAAGGCCTTGCATTCTTCCAAGTAGGGCTGAAATAAGAATTAGAAACCATTCTTGCAACCCTTGCAAGAGAAATATTCAAGAAACCTCAAAATGCACAAAATGACCAAAGTGGCAATTATGCATATGTACAGCCATCCGATGGCCATTCTGCACATGCACATACATTTTTTGAGGTTTCCCGATAATCTTGCAAGGTTCTCAAGAACCCTAAACTGCTTTGCACATGTGCAAAATAGCTGCTGTGGTCTGCACACTTACAGAATGCCCATGGTGGCCATTTTGCGCATGCAGAGGGCCGAGTTTTGACCACATGAGAATCTCATGAGAACGAATCAAGAACTGGCTGATTCTTGACCTGTGCTCACTAACACATATCTTGGTGAGAAAGTGAAAGTGAGTTTTAGCCTTAGTGGTGTTCTGCTGCACTAGCTGCCTGCGCTCCCTAGACATACTGTCAATAGTGTTGCAGATCTCATCTGCCCACCATATCGTCTCCCTGAGCAGCTCTCTTGCCAAATCCCCTTTGCGCCACCAGTAGCAGTCCTGATTCCACTGGGCACTTGTGAAAGGGGGTTCTGTCTGCACCTGTTGTTCTGGAAACCTGTAGCAAGGTAACAAGGAAGGAAAGCCATTAGTTCAGACTGCCCCACCTATCTTCCCACCCCTTTGTTCAATGCCCTCGCCTGCCCAGTTTTCAGCCCTCTGTCCACCTGAAGGGAAGAGGGAATATGTCAGGGGGGTCTGGGTGAGGGAATCTACTCTATCTGGGGAGGAGGGGGGAGGGAACCTATAACCAGAGAACAACCTTAGAAACAACCCTGGTAACCCAGGTAGGGAAAATGCCAGGAAGGGGAAACCTCTCAGTCAGTCTCTTGGGTATTTCAAAACTGTTCTCATTCTTATCAGCCAGGGAACCCGGCCTCAGAGTGCACAGCTCATCGTTGAGTTTACAGAAGCAAGAGGGAGAGGAACTCCGGACATGGAAGAGGACAGAAAGGGGTTCTAAGAGCAACAAGAGGGGATACAGGCTAGGGGGGAGCAAGACAGAGCCAGAGCCAGGGGGAAGCAAGGCAAGGAGGGTGCACAAGCTACAGGGGAATGGGGCAAAGCAAGGCTAAAGGAGAACATATGGCTAAGAGGAGAGAAAGACCAGACAGGCTGAGAACACAAAACTAAGGGGGAAGGGGGGGACAAGGCACGGCTATGGGGTAACACAGGGCTATGGGGAGAAAAAGTCCAAGCAGGACTATGGGGGACCACAAGGCTACGGGGGGGGAGTAAGAGAGCTAGGAGGAGAATGGGACCAAGCAGGACTAAGGAAACCACAAAGCTTATGAAGGGGGGGAGCGAGGCACCGCTATAGGGGAATGCAGAGTGATGGGGGAATACAAACTAACTAGACATCACCAACACAGACAACTGGGAAGACAGGACAAACCAATACCAGGACACTTATTAAGGGTTCCACACAGGGGAAGACAAGGACTATAGGTATAAACATACAACAAGGAAGGGAAGAGGTAGAGGGTCCATAAGGCTCACACACACACAACAGGGAACCAACAAGCACACGGTGAGGGATCACACAAGGAAGAGACCCAACACCACAGGGGGGGTAAGAGCAGTTGCTCCCACAGCTTCCTGTGGCCACACCTTGGATTAAATACTAATAGTGGCCCATCAGGAAGCTGGGAGACAGAACAAGGGAGACAGGGCACAGTTGGGGAACAGGCGTAGAAACACAGGGAAACAGAGACTCAAGAAACAACATAGAAAGGAGAAGCTGGCTGATTAACGAGGCCTGAGGTGGCACCAGCCTCTAAGGAGGCGCTTCCTCAGGCCAAGGGTTCAAGACCCAGCCATGACAGAATGAATACCTGGCCTATGCTGGAGCTGTTGCTGTAGCAGCATCTCAGTGCCATACGGTTCTGCTTCTGTGATCACTGTAGAGGAGTCAAGAATGTAGGAGGAAAACAAATGTGACAGTAGCTTACAGTAGCCCAGAGCAGCCCACAAATTACCTGCCTGTCTGGTGGTGGCTACATGTTAGTCCACTTCCTCAATTCATCACTGTTGTGCCTCCTCATATATACTTGTCCTGTATTTGCTCAGTTTATATATTTCTGACTTGCTATGATAAATGTCTGAGGAAGGGTCCTCTGTGGTCTGAAAGCATGGCTAATCTCACCAACAGAAGCTGGTCCAATAAAAGATATAATTTGAACAATGTCATTTCCATCACTATAAGAGAACAGCCCCACTGGCTTTCTGCTGTTCCAGAGGCTCTCTTCTTATATCTTCTACCTCCTTTAGAAGAATAGTATGTAGAGGCTGACAAGACAGGGAAGTGGTTTGGCCCCTCTCCCCACTGTAGAGGCCTGATCCTGGCATGCATCTTGCAGGAGAGTCTATGATATGATTATTATTATTATTATTATTATTTTAAAAGGGTAATAAATAATGGGACTTTCTTTCTGAAATCTGGTAGGTGGGCACAGATGTGGTGGTAGTGAACAGCTTGGAAATAGGGATGTGCACAGTAACTCTTGTTCGTTTTCATTATTGCTTTCACTTTCACTATTAAAATGTCATTTTATTTTCATTTTCATTATTAAAATGTCATTCGTTTTTGTTCTATTTTGTTAGTTTTTGTTTCGTTTTTACTTTTGTTTCTGATTTACATTGGTTTCAATGGAAAACACATTTGCAGCGGTTACCCTTTTTTTCTCTTACATTCAATTTGGATTCATTTTTGAAGGCTTGTACCCCCAGTGGAGGGCATTGTGTGCATCAAATTTTGGAAAGATTAGATAACGGGATCCAACTATAGAAGTTGTTGAACATTGGTATTTTACAAAAATCTGTGTACACATTCCTGGCTGTAATGTCTTTCTCTCCTATTTATTTATTTATTTATTTATTACTATCATTTGTACACTGCCCCTCCTGTGAACAGCTCGGGGCGGCTTCCAGCAATATAAATACATAAAAACAATATAAAACAATTTCAAATAATCAACAATAAAAATGTTTTAAAACAGGGCCCCGGAAATTAAAACAGTAAAACAGGATAGGGGCTAAGAAACAATAACCCTAACCCACCCACCCACCCACAAAGGCCTGGATGAACAGCCAGGTTTTACAACACCGCTGGAATGACAATAGGCTTGGGGCCAGGCGAGCTTCCTCCGGAAGGGAGTTCCAAATATGCAGCCCGGCCACCGAGAATGCCCTCTCCATTGTGGCCCCCCACTTTACGCGGGGGACCTCCAGGAAGGCACCCGTGGTCGACTGCAGGAGCCGCTCTGGGGCACAGAGGGCAAGGCAGTCCCTGAGGAACGAAGAGCCCAGACCGTGAAGGGCCTTATAGATCAACACCAAAACCTTGAACCTGGCTTGGCACACTATTGGCAGCCAGTGCAGAGTCTGGAGCACCGGCGTAATATGCTCCCGACGACCCATCCCCATAAGGAGACGGGCCGCCGCTTTCTGCACTAGCTGCAGCCTCCGAACCAGGAACAAGGGAAGCCCCACGTAGAGCACGTTGCAGTAGTCCAGCCTCGAAGTGACAAAGGCATGGATGAAGGAGGCCAGGTCTGGGCCGGAGACGAACAGATGCAGCCTACGCACCAGATACAGCTGGCGGAAGGCAACCTTAGTGACTGCCACCACCTGCCGCTCCAGGCACAGGTCCGCGTCCAGTATCACTCCCAGAGTCCGGACCTGCTGAGCTATAGGAGGGTGAACTCCCCCAATCAGGGGGGCCACTACCTCCCTCGCTCTCCCCACCAACATCACCTCCATCTTATCGGGGTTGAGCTTGTCTGCTCTGCCGCAGTCATTCTGCCACGGCCTCCAGACACTGGGATAGCAATGAGACAGCCAGGTCCGGATCGGTTGAAAAGGAGAGGTACAGCTGAGTATCATCAGCATACTGGTGACACCGCACCCTGAACCCCCTCACGACCTCCCCCAAGGGCTGCATGTACACATTAAACAATAACAGAGACAGGATAGAACCCTGCGGAATGCCGTATGATAAGGCGCGGGGGCACGATCCCCCAGCACCACCTGCTGGCTTCTCCCCAAGCGGAATAAATGGAACCATTCAAGAACAGTCCCGTCCAGACCCCCCAGGTCATGAAGCCGCCTCAACAGCAGCCCATGGTCCATGGTGTCAAAAGCGGCTGAGAGATCTAGCAGGATGAGAAATGTCGAACATCCTGCATCCATCTCCCGGAGGAGGTCATCTACCAAGGCCACCAATGCCATCTCAGTGTCATAGCTGGGGCAGAACCCAGATTGAAAAGGGTCTAGGAAACTGATGCCGTCCAGATGCACCTGGAGCTGGAGTACCACTGCCCGCTCAATAACCTTCCCTAAAAAGGGAAGGTTAGAGACAGGTCGGTAACTGGCGAGCGCATCCACATCCAAAGATGACTTTTTCAGCAGGGGGTGCACCACAGCCTCCTTGAGGCAGGGCAGCAACCTCCCCTGCTGCAACGACGCTTTCACTACCCTCACCAGCACTGTCCCCAACATCTCCCTGGAAGCTTTCACTAACCAGGATGGACATGGATCAAGTTCGCAACAAGTGGCCCTCACAGACCCCAAGACATCCGCCGCATCAGCCGGCGTCACTTCCTGAAACTCCCCCCACAAAGCTAGACCAGACGGGACCTCCGTCCCCTCGCGCTCTTCCCCTACTGCTCCTAATCCAACATCAAAGTCGGTCTGAATCTGAGCAATCTTGTCTGCAAAGTAGTTGACAAACTCCTCACAGTGGACTTGGGACAAATCCCCATCCAGGCACAGGGAGGCCAGTCTAACCAGCCCCCGCACCACCCGGAACAGCTCCGCCAGGCGTGACTTCGCAGATGCTATGAGGACAGCAAGGAACTCCTTCCTTGCCATTCTCACAGCCTCAACATAGGACCGCAAATGGGCCCTATGGAGAAGACGGTCGGAGTCAGATCGAGTCCGACGCCAGCGTCGCTCTAGCCTCCTGCCTACACGCTTCATACACCGCAGTCACTCAGTAAACCAAGGAGTCCTGCGGTGACGAGACCGAGGCAGAGGGTGTCTCAGAGCCACCCTGTCAATGGCTTCCTCCAGCAAGCTGTTCCAATGTTGGACCAGCTCATCCACAAAGTGACCGTCCAAGTCCAAGGTTAACTCCCCCAGGACCTCTTGGAACCGCTGGGGTTCCATCAGTCAACGAGGGCGGATCATCCTAACTGGTCCTTTCCCCTTCTGGTCCTTTCCCCTATCTGATTTGGATAAAATTAGCAATATTATACCCCTCTCCAAGCTTATTATCTATGCCAAATTTCAGAAGGAATGGAAAAAGTGTCCTGATGTTATTAGCAATTAACTTGTAAATGTATTTCTGGCTTTAACATCTTTTTGGTTGTATTCTCACCTGCGGTGGTGATTGTGGCAGCGGGAGGGGCGAGGGAAGACATGGCAGCCCAGAGGAACCGGCCAACAGGAAAAGAGCCGGTGTGAACTAGGATCTGCCGTGGCTTCTCTCAAGTATGTCAGGGCAAGATTTTGCGCCCTGACATGCGTGATGGACATTTGCTTAGGTCCATCATCCCCCCATACCAGGGGGTCTCCCAGGTCCACATAGGGTGCTGGGGTCTCACTCACATGGAATTAGCAAACCCCTCTGCTACACCTATTCAGCCTGAGCCTTGGCTGAATTTCCCTCTATGGGAGGGGGTACCCTCTTATAAGACCCACCACCCAGTTTAGATGGTATTCAGTCCATAGTCCTTTATTAGACTCTGTGTCTGTAGCAGGGGGTCTCCCAGAGACACACGGGGTGCTGGGGTCTTGCTCTGGGGAATTAGCTCACCCTCTGCTACATCATTTCAGCCTGAGCCTCAGCTGAAAACACCCGAGACAGGGGGGTACCCTCTTCTACGACACCACACACAGTCCAGAGGATATCCAGTTCACAGTCTATTTGTAAAGTCCTGTGTTCACAATACCGGGGGACTGCTGGCTCATCCTCCTTCACCCTGCAAGCTCAGGTCCGTCTCTCTCAAGCTCTGGAGCACCCCAACATCAATCCCCAAAGTCCAGCCAGCAGGTCTTAAACCCCCAGGCTCTGGCCAAGCATTACCCAGGCAGGAGGCTCCCTCCTAGGTACAGACTCGCCCACTTGCCTTGGTCCCTGGTTCTCCAGCCTACAGCACCTTGGATAGCGTAGAGCAGGAAGGCTTCTTCAGGGAGATGTTGCTCCTTTGGCTCCCTGGCAGAGACCCCTCTCCTCTCTGTCTTGCTCTTCTTATATCCCAGCAGAGTGGGCATAGCCAGGCTTCTTCTCCTCAGTCTTAAAGGGCCAGTGTCCTGTCCACTCTGTCTCTGGAGTGATCAACCTGTTCTCCCCACAGGTTGATCATAGCTATGGGCCGGCTCTCCCAGGCCCATGCGTGTGTGCTCAGCCTTCTGGCTGGTCCATGCAGCCCACTTCTTAAAGGGGCAGCAGCCCCACAGGACTTCTCCCTGCTACAGCGTCCAATGTACCTGGGGCGGCCAGCTCAATCACCTCCACCCTGCAGTCCCAGGTCAGTCTCTCCAGGCTCAGGAGCAACACAGACCATCAACCCCTGAAGCCCATCCAGACAGGCCTCTAATCCCCCAGGCTCTGGTCAAGCCTTCCCCAGGCAAGAGGCTCCGTCCTGGGCACAGCCTCTCTCACTTGCCTGGGTCCCTCTGAGTCTCCATCCTTCAGTACCTTGGAGAGCGTAGAGCAGGACGGCTTCTTCAGGAAGATGTTGCTCCTTCAGCTCCCTAGCAGAGACTCTTCTCCTCTCTGCCTTGCTCTCCTTATATCCCAGCAGAGTGGGTGTAGTCAGGCTTCTGCTCCTCAGCCTTAAAGGGCCAGTGTCCTGCCCACTCTGTCCCTGGAGTTATCAACCTGGTCTCCCCACAGGTTGATCATAGCTATGGACTGGCTCTCCTAGACCCATGTGATTGTGCTCATCACTCTGGCTTGCCCACACAGTTCTCTTCTTAAAGGGGCAGCAGCCCCACAGGAGTGCTCCCTGCTACACCCTGAATCTCAGATTGTAAGCCCTAGGGCAGGAACTGTGTCTATTCCATTACTTTGTAAAGCTCTGGGTGCATTGCTGGCACTATATACATGTTCGATAATAATAATAATAATAATAATTAACAATAATAATAATAATTAATAATAAATAAAGGATTTGCTAACAGAACGCAGTTCGGATGTTCAGCTGTTCGGTCGTTTGGTTCGAAAACCGAGGTCGGGTTTGGTTGTTTGGTTTGGCGGAGTTTGGGTCAGTCGAACATTTGAAATAGCGCTATCGGTACTGATATCAATACCGAATTTGAAGATTTTTTTGTATTGTTATAATTTGCCCTGAAACCACCCCTGGTGCCAGGAAGTCTGCTCCTCAGCTGCCTCCCCCTTCCAGTCACTTTTTCCCACTTGAATGGGCCTTCCAGTCACATTTCCCCCCCCCCGAACTCATCCGAACTCACCCGAAAATGAACTGTTTGGTCATTTCCAAGTTCGGTTCAGACGTTCGGTTTGGTTGTCTAAACAGACCGAGTTTGGTCTGAACGCCAAACATCCGAACCGCGTTTGCACATCCATAATAATAATAATAATAATTAATAAATGTTTGTTACTGTGGTACAAGATGTGTTTGTGATGCCAAAGTATCACCCATATATCATTCTGTGCTGTGACCACCCCCAACCTCTCTCCCTCATTACTGGTAAGTAACCCAACCCCTCTCCCAACTTGTTACTGGGTAGTTGGAAGCATCTGCTTAGGAAAGAACCAATAAGGGTCTCTCTTATGTCCTTTGTCACAGTGCTGCAGGATAGGGATGGGTAAACACGGTTTGGAAGTTCGGAGTTTGGACCGAACTCGACCAGTTCAGTTGGCCAAACAGAACTTCTGAACCGAACTTGATTTTTGGACCAAACCGAACCAAACTGAACTTCCAAACTTGGCTCTGTTTGCCCATCCCTAACAGATAATATTCCATTTAGTTCAATGGGGTTTCAATTTCCGAATTTTGCTCAGAAGTTTGGAGTTCAGACCGAACTCAAATAGTTTGGTCGACCGAACTGAACTTCCGAACCGAACCAAATTTCCGTACTGAAACGAACCAAATTTCCGAACTTGGTTCTGTTCACCCATCCCAACTGCAGGATGCAATTGTCATGAAAACTGGCCAGTCTGGATGTGTGAACCATGTCTCCTGATTTCTGGGATGCTATCCCCCTTCCCTCTGCCTTGCTTCCTGAAGTCCCAGTTATGCCTGTTCTGTGCCCACCTCATGGTAGTTACCCAGGATAAGTCCTGGAAATCTGGAAGCATGCAGTAAGAGAGACCAATCACATCTCTGTCCCAGGGTGCCTTTGAAATGTCAAGCCATTTGGCCAGAGGAGTTATCTGTCATCTCTGCTGTTTGGCACAGGCTTCAGTCTGGCCAAGCACTTCAGGTGCGTGAAGGTGTCAATTAACTTGGAAAGAATGCCCCAGGAGGAGTCAGTAGGATGTTGGACAGCACCCCAGGTGTGTGGAGGTCAGATTTATGTAGCTAGATGTACTCTTGCCATGAACCCAAGCACACCAGCAAAGTCTGAGAAAGTGATCTGACCAAAGTCAGTTCTAACCACAGACAAAGAACAGGCCCAAAGAAAAGCAGCTTATATCTATTTACCCTCTATGCCTGCCCTGAAGCCACCACCAATTGGTCCTGTAAAGGTGGAAGCATGTGGTAATTGGCCAGTGAATGTGTCTGTCAGTTTTGGGGGCTGCTTCCCCTCCCTTCTATGACCCCCTCACCCCTGCCATGCCTGTCTATGAATGGCACTACATGCATGTGCTATTTACCTGAATAACAAGTCTTCAAGAATGAAATTCAATTGTTCATACCATTGGGACCCTTTATCAAATCTCTCTGATATTGGGCAGAGATGATCCTGAAGGTCAGAATCCCTTTTCAAATGGATGTTATGCTTGCCCACATGTACGGGTGGGAAGGCATCCATTTGAACACCACATTGGGAGCGGGGTGAGTGGGAATCCATGTGAATGTCATGGGTAGTGCGTGGAGGTGCATGCATGCTCCTGCGCTCCACCAACCTCCACCCATCAGCCATGCATGGAGCAACAGGCTACACTGCCAGATGCTCTATGTGTGTAAATGGTTGAAGGTGGGTGGGAGACCTTGGTAATGCACCACCATGCACCTCCCACCACCACCCATTCACCTGTACCTGTTTGAAAAGGGCCTGAGATACAATCCTGCCAAACTACATGTAAAATGGAATAAAAAATATATTAGTCAGAAATGCATTTGCAAGTAAATTTCTTACAACGTCAGAACCATTTATCCAATCTTTATGAAATTTGGAAGTGATAGTAACCTTGGTAGGGTTACACCAAATTTTCATGCAAATTGGATGGAAGACAAAGAAGTTGAATCCAGGTATGTGTAGAGCTTTTCTTAAAATAACAAAATGTAATTTCATGTAAAATTGGTTCTTTTTACCCAGTCATTTTGGAATCTGGTACACATAATGCCCTCTATTTGGGGAACAAGATCCCCAAGTTTCATCAAAATCTAATAAGACACATAAAAGTTATAGACCAAAATGTTTTTTTCAGTGTTTTCCTATTAACTCCTAATAACGAAACAAAATTCTTTCATTCTTTTGCTAATATCCTCTTTCATTATCATTATTCAATAAGAAAAAGGAAATAGCCCTCTATCGTTTTTATTATTATACTAATGAAAATGAAATGCACACCTCTACTTGGAACAGGGCCCTGCAGAAAGTAGTGCGATGTAAAAAAAGAAATATGCTGTTGCATGGCACTTTTATCCCCCACTTCAACTCAAACATTTCAGTTGCTCTTAATTTGATTTTGAGTTTAAACATCAGGAACTAGAGGTGTGCACCAGGGGCCCAGTCATTTTCATTTTTTTGTTTTTGTTATTTAAATCTGTTGTTTATGTTTTAATAAATATCAAATTGTCATTTTTGTTTTTGTTTTTGTTTTTCATTGGTTTCAATGGAAAACACATTTTCAGCTGTAACTTTTTTGTTTTTTACTATATTTGGCTGAATCGTGGAGTGAATATACCTCCAATGGAAGGCATTATGTGTACTAAATTCCAAAAAGATTGGATAACTGAATCCAATTTTAGAAGCAGTTGAATTAATTAATTAATTTTGCAAGACATTCTTAGGTGTAACTTCTTTGCCTCATAATTAATGTAGATGAAACTTTGAAAATTTACACCCCTTCCTATATTTACTATCTCTGCTGCCTTTCTGAAGGATTGGATAAAGGGTCCTGGTGGTATAAGCAGTTAACATATAAATGTATGTCTGAATGTAACAACTTTGTAGTACAACCAGTGTATATGAAATTTGGCAAGGATCTATATCACACTTTCACAATCATCTCTGCCAAATATCAGAAAGATGTGATAAAGGGTACCAATTTGGTATGCCTGCACAGAATATGCAGAGAAGGAGCCTATGCCAGGGATTCTTTTATATGTCACACTGGTATAAGATCAGGTTGTGTTGCCAATTGGCCAGCAGAAATGTTAACCAAATATCCTCATTCTATTCTGAGACCATTCCAACATCTCTCCCACACTTGTTACTGGGAGGTCAGAAGCATGTGTTTAGGAAAGAGCCAAAAGAGATTATCTTATGTCTTCTGTCACAGTGCTTCAGGATGTGATTGTGATGATAATTGGCGAGCTTGGATGTGTAAACTATGGGTGAAAACAGACATGACGCTAACCACCCTTTAACCACCCTTGGTGGTTATTTATACACATTTCAGGGCTGCATAGGGCACCAATACAGCCCTGCAACATGCATAAATAACCACCAAGGGTGGTTAAAGGGTGGTTAGTTTCATGTCTGTTTTCACCCTATGTATCCTTATTTCTAAGGTGCTATCCCCAAAGTCCCAGTTATGATACTTCTATTCCCGCCTGAGGGACGCCGCCTATACCTGCATCGAAGCCGCTACTGGTTGGTCCTGTAAAGCTGGAAGCATGCAGTAATTGGCCAGTAAATATGTAAGTCTTTTGGGTTGCTCTACAGCCTCCCTCCTACAGCCTCTCTCCTCGTGCCATGCCAGGTGCCTGCCTCTGACTGGCAATGCATGTGCTGCTATTTATCTGAATAATGGTCTTCAAGGGGACAACTTCAATTGCTTATAAAATTGGGTCCCTTTATCAAATTGTCCTGTAGTTTATTTATTTATTTATTTTGTTAAATTTATTGGCTTCCTGCTTATGACTATGACATCTCGGGGCAGCTTACAGCACCATAAAAACACAATAATATTCATAAAATCATCCCAATTAAAAATTAAAGAAAAGAAAACACCCACAACAATTTATAAAATATCCATAAAACCCAGAAACCCCCCCCCTATCTACCCCCTACCCCCTCCCCTCCGAAGGCCTGGGTGAACAGCCTGGTCTTGCAGACTCGACGAAAAGCCAGTAGACCTGGGGCCAGGCGAGCTTCCTCCAGGAGGGAGTTCCATAAACGCAGCCCGGCCACTGAGAATGCCCTCTCCATTTTGGCCCCCCGGTTAACACAGGGGACCTCCAGAAAGGTGCTCCCGGTAGACCGAAGGGATCGCTCTTAGGCACGGAAGGCGAGGGGGTCCCTGAGATATGAGGGGCCCAGACTGTGTGGGGTTTTATAGATCAATACTAACACCTTGAATCTGGCTCAGTATGCTATAGGCAGCCAGTGCAGAGTATGGAGCACAGGTGTTATGTACTCGCACTGCCCCGTCCCCGTCAGGAGACAGGCTGCTGCATTCTGCACTAGCTGCAGCCTCCAAACCAGAAACAAGGGAAGCCCTATGTAGAGCATGTTGCAGTAGTCCAGCTTTGAGTTTGGCAGAGATGACAGGGAAGCTATGTGATATACTTCTGCCAAATCTCTTGTAAACAGGATGGAATATTAAAATGTTACAGTTGGAAATGTATTTTAAAGTTAATGTCTTATACTATCAGGACCTTTCATCCAATCCTTCTGAGAATTGGCAGGTGTGTTAAGCTTGTGGAGGGACATGATATTCAAAGGTTTCATGCAAATTGGATGGAAGATAAAGAAGGTGTAGCCATTAATGTGTAAAGAGCTTTTCTTAAAATAATAACATTCAATTGCTTCTAAAATATGTTCCCTTTATCAAATTGTTTTACAAATTTGTACACATAATGCCCTCTGTTGGGGGTACAAAAACCCCATGTTTCATCAGATATGAATAAGAAACAAAAATGTTTTAGCCAGAAATACATTTGTCAGTGTTTTTCCTTTATTTCAAAAACAAAATGTCCAGCACCTGGATGCAGTCCCTTCCAGCCGTGCCCCCCACCTCACCCCCCAGGACACCAGCACTGATAGCTGCTTCCTACCCCTACAAGAGACCCCAGGAAGCCCCATTGCGAGCCTCGCACCCAGCTCCCCCGTGTGACCTGCTCATCCCTTCCTGCACACCAGCATTGATAGCTGCTGCCCTTCCCTGCAAGAGACCCCAGGAAGCCCCATTGCTCCCAGCTCCCCCCATGTGACCTGCTCATCCCTTCCTGCAGGAGGTAACCCCAGCACTGGATGCATTACCTCCCAGCCACGCCCCCCCGGGACACCAGCACTGATAGCTGCTGCCCACCCCTGTGGGCAGTAGCCCTAGGGTGGCCTCACAGGGGCGGCGACAAAAGGGCGCTAGCTGTTTTGAGGCCGTTGTGAAGCTAGTGCAAGGTCTGCAAGGACCCTGCTCCTGGGACGATGTCCGTGCAACACAGCCTCTTCCAGCCGTCTCGTGGACCCTCCTGCACCACCTGCAGGCCTGTTTATTAGGGGTGGGACTTGGTGGGAAATACCGGATACCGGTTTTACCAGATATCAGATCTCATTTTACCGGATTATCAGATTAAAACTGGTATACCGTTACAGGATTTTTTCCCATTGAAATAAATGGGGAAGTTTTCCCATTGAAGTCAATGGGGAGTAAAAAGTAAAACCGAAATTACATGTTTAAAGACAACAATTTTAAACATTCAATGACAGATTCATTTACTTAACTGCTAACCACCAGACTATACTTTGTACCCAGTAGTCCCCACGGCCCCCAGTAGCCCCCACAGCCACTACCCCTGAGGGGGCCGGTGAGCTGTAGTGAAGAGCTATGATCTAATGCCCATGGCCCGCTCAACAGCAGGGACTTCAAAGTGTGAGGGGGGAGACTGGGGTTCAGGGGAGGCTAGGGGTTTCCAACGCAGACTTTTGGGAGGACTGCAAGAAGGTGAAGGAGTGTGTGTGTGTGTGTGTGTGTGTGTGACTGTGTGCATGTGTGCATGCACTGCACGCACTGCACGTGCGCACACACTGTGCACACTGCACTCCCCACAGCAACATGTGGGACTCTGAAAAAGCTCCTACAAGAGCTCTGTATAATATCACCAAAAAAATACCTCCTTGTCCTTCCTTGTGGAATGGGGTCGAAGGAGGTAATAAAGCATCATTGGCCGGCAGACATCAGACATATAAATTTGCATGGGACTGAAGTAGTAGTATCTCTACTACTTTTCCCTGGTGGAGTGGTTGGACTGGAAAATTTCCATGTTGCAGTTGCCTATGCTGTGCAAACCAAGGGCTGGTGCTGCTGGCTTATCAATGCCACCACTGACCGATCTGCAGACTGATGTAATTGCCTGAATCTTGCAGGATGTACAGAGGTTCAGGGGAGTGAAGGTGTCAGGAGATGATATCCAGAAGCTGGGCATTCATACATCATCAGGCCCCAAGTCAAGGGTTATCGCCCTGTATGAACCCAAAAAGGGAAAGGTTAGTCTTGACAAAGACCAACCCTTCCACAGTCTTCGGGTCCATCTTGGCATGATGTGAGCTGACGATGTCTCCCGCCACAATGAATACCCACTCTGATTATACACTCGTGGAAGGACACGAGATGTATCGCAATGATACCTTTGCCAGCGGGGGCCACAAGTTCATTTTATGTGACCAGTAAGCCAAGGGGTCGGTGTCAGCAGGGCAGGTGGGCTTGGAAAGATATTGAGAGACATATGTCTCTGCCATATCCTGTTGCTTCGGTTCACCACCGGCACCTCCTTCCTCCTCCACCAAGTCCACCAGCCCAGTAAACAACAAGATGGATCGGCCCCCACTTGCAACCCCAATAGAAACAGTAGTTTCCCCTTGCAGTGGGGGTGCCTTCACCGGGCAATACTGTCGCACCTCATTAATGAGCTCGACCCTGTTGCTCTTGAAGGACTAATGTGGCCATGTTCTTTTTGACCCATGGGTCGAGTAGCACAGCTAGGAAATGTGGCCGAGTCACTTTCAAGGTGTCAAATGCATATTCAGCTTGTCTACCAATTTCTTTGCCAGTGCCCTCACAGACCCACGCAGTTCAGTTCGAGAGAGCATGGCTCGCATCCGTTGAAGCAGGATCATGAAAAGCATCATCACCTGGCTCAGAGTGGAGAGGTCAGTGCTAACCTCCACAGTAGCTTGGTAAAACGGCTCCAACACCTGCGCCAGCTGCTCCACCACTGACCACTCCTCCCCAGTAAGTGGTGTTGCTCCAATGCTCTGCATCAAGCAAAGGGCATGCAGCACCTCCTTCTGCTCCAGGAGATGTTGCAGTATCAAGAAGGTGGAGTTCCACCTTGGCGCCACATCCTGTATCAGCCGGTGATGCGGGGAGCCCAACTCCTCCTGCTTCTCTTGCAGCACCCGGCTGGCTGAAACTGACTGATGGAAGTGTCCAGCAATCTTCCAGGCAGTTTCAAGGTGATCATCCAAGCCCTCGGTTCCACCTAAGACACCCTGAACCACAAGGTTCAGGAGGTGTGCATTGCAGTGAACGTGAGTGTAGCCACCATGAGTAATGGCTGTAATCATGTTCACGGCATTATTGGTTACAAAGTAACAGACCTCGATGACTGAACCTTGGCATCGGACACACCTATCCAGCATGTCATTCATTGCTTCAAGGATTTTATCAGCCATGTGCTGACTGTCAAGCACCTGGGCATGTAACAATGCCCAATGATGCTTTCCAGTTGACACCACTCCCCCAGTGCTGCCGCTGCTGCCCACCACTACACTGATGACAGCAACTGTTGACATCTGCCACCAGTGTGCAGTCAATGACAAATAGGCATCAACCGCAATCTGGCTAGTCACAGGTCAGTGGCAAAATTTACCACTGCCCCCTCTGCATGGGAGAACTTCGCAAGGAGCCATGACCTCACCCTTCCATACAGTGATGGGATAACCTTTGAGCGGAAGGTTTTGCAACAAGGGACTCTGTAATGGGGCTCAAGCAAATGAAGCATCTGTTTGAATCCTACACCCTTAACAAGGTTGAATGGCCTCTCATCCAGGGCAATCACTTCCCCAATTGCTTTATTGATGGCTGCAGCCCAGGGGTGGCTGGATGCGAATGGCATCTTCCTTTCCCAGAGTGCAGTTACAGTGGCCTGGGACAAGGACTAGGAGGGGTGGGCCAGGTGGAGTGGCTAGTTCTCCCCTCTGTGGGGGCTGGGTGGTGGTTGTGGAACCATCACCATATGGCCCAGTGGTGGCAGTTGCAGCAAGAGTGGAAGAGGGTTCCTCCTCCTCAGAACTATCATCTGCACCTTTTGCAACTGTCACCTCCCCACACTGTCACATGGAATGGCACTCCGTAGGATCACGTATGTTCCCGTGGTGCCATGTCAAGTGAGTGCGAAGGCCAGAGGTGCCACATCTCTTGGGATCTGTGCCACCATGACTGACCTTTGAGTTGCAGTGCACGCACACTACCTTTGAGATATTGTTCTCCCAGATGTGAAAATGAGACCAAACCCAGGATGTGATCTTTGTGTTGGTTCCTTGGAGGGCAGGAGTAGCATGATTGGTGGTCAACCTCTCAAAGATAGTGCTCGGTGTAACATTTGTGGAAGGGGTGGTGGTAGCTGGTGCAGCATGTGTGGATGTGTTGGGCAGGGCCTGAGCTGGTGTAGGTGTGCTAGGATGCATGTTAGCAAGGGGAGAGGGTGGGGAAACAGGTGCTCTAGAATGTGTGCAGGCAGGGGGAGAGGATGGGGAAGAAGGCATCTGAATGTGAGATAGTGCTTGCACAAAGGAGAGCTGGGCACTAGGAGCAGCAGCAGCAGCAGCAGCAGTGGAGGTAGCCAGCGGATGGACCACTGCACTAGCAGAGGAAGAAGGAGTCCCCTTCTTACTACTAGTCAGCACCAGGGAGGAGGAAGCATCCTCCATCCATCCCAGCCTCTTTGGGGGCTTCAAGAGATGTCCAGAGCCCGTTTTCTTGGACGCACTTGACGCTTGTGTGCAGGAGGAAGAGCCACAGGTGGCCATACCTCGGGTGTCTCCTCCATGCCAGACTGAGTCAGATGTCTAGGAAGAGGCTGGCCTCTCCCAGTCACACAACCTCAGATGGCACAAGATGGGTCACACAACACAACACGACAATCCTGACTGGCACACAGCCACATTTCCCCCCTCCCCCATTGTCAGGGCTTCAAAAGCCTCAGCAAGCAAGCATGCATGCTCCTCCAACTTGGCCTGGCAACTGGGGCACCCCTCACCCCAAAACACAATATGGCACAAGATGGGTCACACAACACAACAACCCTGACTGGCACACAGCCACATTCCCCCCCTCCCCCATTGGGGCTTCAAGAGCCTCTGCCACCCCAGGTGCTTTTTGCTTTTTTGCTTGCCATGGCCTGACCACATGACATGCATACAGCTCCCCCCTCCTCCGGGATCCCAAGAGACTACCATTCCATTCCCCCCTTCCCTTTCTAAGGGGCACCAGGGGGTCCTGTAGCTAATCCCATTCCATGAAACCCCAAAGGAACCCATAATTTTACTTACCAACAGTCACACGCTCGCACACCTCCAGCAGTTTTGGCAGTCCTTTCAGATACCAAACCTGCTGTAAAATGGCTTCCCAATCCCAAGGTCCAGAAGGTCCCAGAAGGAAAAAAAAAATCCTACATTACTATTGGCCGCTCGTGCCAGCCAAGTGCCCACCCACTAGTCACATCCCTACCCCCTCTAAAAAATCTTAGGAATAGGAAACCTTCATGATTGGAAGCCTTTTTTGATTTTCAAAAAAGGCAACCAGTCCAAGGCACGGTTAAAAAAGTGCCAAATGTAACACTTTGCACCACAGGGAGAGGGCAGAGAGGGACTGAACAAGGGGGAAAAAAAACAACAGTGCCCAACTGCCACAAAGTCATTAAAAAAAGAGAGAGATCTGACACCAATGCAAAAAAATGGTACGGTCAGGATTACCGGATCTTGGTTTTAAAACTGGTACCACTAAATACCGGCAGTATCAGATCTTGGTGCATCTGGAATTCCCACCCCTACTGTTTATCCCCACTGCTGCTGTGAATACCACCACTGGAATGTCTCCTTGTATCTCCCTCACTCCCTCACCCCCCATCTCTCCTCTCCTCCTCTCACTACTGCTGTCTTTCCTGCTTCTTCCTCTCCCTCCTCCAACACTCTTTCTCCAATCTCCCTGCCCCTTATTTTCCCCCTTGCCAATTCCCCCTCCTTCCTCCCACCCCCTTACCCATTCCCTGCAAGCTCCCTCCAACCCCCCTCAAAAACCCTGCAAGTCCCATCGCTCCACATCACCCAACTTTATCCACACTCCCTGCCTCCCCCCTGATCAACTCCCCTTCTCCTGCTCCCTCTGGAACTGCCACTCTTCCATTAGCAAAGACCCCCTTCATTCATGACCTCTTCTTTCCCCACCGCTTTCACCTCCTTCCATTTACTGAAACCGGGATCTCTCCCACGGACTCTGTCACCCCTCCCACCCTCTCCTATGGAGGCCTTTCATTCTGTCACTGGCCCCAACCCGAAGGCCAGGGTGGTGGCGTAGGCCTTCTCCTTGCCATCCCCTACAGATTCCAGCCCCTCTCTCCTCCCCCTCCCTCTCCTTCCCTTCCTTCAAGGCCATCTCTACTCCTCCCTTCACCTTTGTGTTGCTGTCATTTACCACCCCCCTGGCCCCCTTTCCTCTTTTCTCCCAGACTTTGAATCCTGGCTTACCTTCTTCCTCTCTGAGGATATCCCCACTCTCATTCTTGGTGACTTCAACATCCATGTTGACACACCTTCCCAGCCCTCTATCTCCCGCTTTCTCTCCCTAATCTCCTCCTTTGATTTCCTCTGGACTGATTCCCCTATCCACACCGACGGCCACTCTTTTGCCCTCATCTTCTCCAGAAACTGTCCTGTTCTAGATAGGACGTATAGAACTCCTATAAGATTGGCTAATGGAGAGAAAGTTTATTGTCAAGGAAGAGGCAGGGCTAAACTTATATGTCATCTGGGAGATGGTGAGAAAATGAAAGTTACCATTGAAGAAGCCCTATATGTCCCAGAATTGGATCATAATTTTATAAGTGTCAAGTACAGAAAGGTTTTGCAGTGCATTTTGAAGGGAAATATTGCAAAATTTCAAAGGAAAAGAAGCTTTTTATAAGAGGAATGCTGGATTCACATGGCCTATTCAAGGTGGATTGCTTGCAACAGGATCAGTATGCAAATACTGCAAAAGATTGCAGACATAAGAACTGTGAAAATATATGGCACAGGAGAATGGGTCATAGAGATGCAAATGTGTTGCATGCACTTCCAGACCTAGTTAAACATTTTTAAATGAACTCATGTGCAACTAAAGATGAGAGATGTGTTTGCTGTGTAAAAGGAAAGGGAACTAGGCCCTCCTTTCATCAGAGCAAGGAGGAAGCCACACAGCACCCCCTACAGCTCATTCATAGTGATATCTGTGGTCCTATGAAGACAAAAACAATTGCAGGAAACCAGTATGCATTGACTTTCATAGATGATTTTTCCAAGTTCACGTTCACTTACTTGATTAAAGAGAAAAGTCAGGTGCTGGAGAAATTTAAGGAATATGTTGCAAGAGCCAGCAATAAGTTTGGAAGATCACCTCAGATCCTAAGGTCAGATAATGGAGGTGAATATGTTTCAAAACAGATGAAAGAATTTTTGAAGCAAAAAGGAATTGAACACCAGACAACCATCCCGCATACACCAGAACAAAATGGAGTAGCAGAAAGAAAAAATCGCTCTCTCATAGAGATGGCGAGATGTATGCTTTTGGATGCGAATCTCCCAAATAAATACTGGGGGAAAGCAGTGATGACTGCCACATACCTGCAGAGCAGGCTCCCAACCAAAGGTGCAAAAGCAACACCTTATGAACTATGGCATGGGAACAAGCCCAGTGTGGGGCACATTAGAGTGTTTGGCTCTAAAGTCTATGCTTATATCCCAAAGGCCAAAAGGACTAAACTTAACACCAGATGTGAAGAAGGGATACTTGTTTGCTATGCACAAGGATGCAAGGGATACAGAGTAATGGACACTGACATTGGAAATGTGAAAATAAGCAGTGTGGTCTATTTTGATGAAAATACAAAGGGAAGCACTGATCAAATGCCAGACCTAATGAGGCCAAGTTCATGAAGACAGAAAAAGACTGCAGAACTGCAGATAAAAGAAGAAACTGAAGTTTCATTTGATTTGACCATGTTCAATCAACCTGAACCAGAAGGGGGCACCGACACTAATACTGAAGCTGAACCAGAACCAGAATTGAGACGTTCTGGAAGACACAACAAAGGAGTACCAGCAGCGAGACTCTCCTATGCGGCAAAAGTGGAGGAACTGAAGGCACCCTCAACATGGGAAGACATTCAAAAGAATGCCAACAAGTGTAAGAAGCGCAAAAAGTAGAACTTGTTGAAGTGATTTATTGTTGTACAGAGGAAATGATAGCGGATGTGCTGACAAAACCGCTACCCAGAGACAATTTCCAGAGGCTACGAGAAGCATTGGGAATTGTCAGCAGTGCACATACGTGCTTCGGTGCACGGGACGATGAGAAGGGGTATTGGAAATACATTCCTTTGGTTGCATCCCCCCTAAGCACCTCATCATGTTTGTTTACTAGAAGCAGCAGGAGTAGACAGACAGATCAGGGAAACCTTCCCCATCCTATCTGTTCTACTCCAGCCAGGACCTGATTGGTCAATCTCCTCTCCCAGGAGGAGCCTTATCTCTTTGTGTCTGAGAGATAACCACAGAGAAAGCTTCCTACTACCCTTCTGAACACACCAAGTCTTAGGACTTAGTATAGATGTAGGCCTTTCCTATTCCACATGTATTTCCTAATAAAGCTACTTAAGCTTAAGTATGTTTCCTGCCTGCTTATTGATGATTAGCTACTCACACTCCTCTGTAAACTTTGCATTGGACAAATGGATGCAATGATCTCACAGTCCTTGCATTTCCAACAAACATGACCCCCCATCCTCCAGCACTGGCCCTATGGACAGGACAGGACAGCATCACCACCCCTCCAGTCAATTACTTACAGATCCAGCAACACTGTAACACACAGTCAAATTCACCAAAGAGAATGGACAAAATCGCTGCAGCTACTTTCATTTTGCATTGCCAGGCAATTAAAAACTTGCCATCTGGCTTGGCCACTCAATCAAAACTTACCATCTGGCTTACCATCACTCAGCTGTCCACTCCCATAACCCGCTCCTACCAAATATGGCACATAGGCTGTTTTTACACGGACATCCCCTCCGCCTGCTCGGTGTGTGGGCGGGGTGTGTTGCCACAGCGGGTGGAGGTGTGTGTGTGCCCATTTACATGGACACACACCTGCCTACACCTACCCACACCCATCTCCACCCATGGAGCTTCCTCCATTCTGTTGGAGGACTCCATGGGTGGAGGTGGGTGTGGATCGGTGTGCAGCGGGTGTTTGTGAGTGTACAGTGGGAGCGCCCATGCCAAAACACCCGCTGCCCATGGAATTTACATGGGTACACACCTGCCGCACATCCACCCCCCCACCTACCAGCGGCCGTTTACAGGGACTTCACCCCCGCCCCACACCCACCAAAACACCGAGCGGCATGTAAACAGCCGGCAGTGGGTGGGTGGATGGTTTTCCATTTCGTGTTCACCCGTGTGAACACCAAGCAGAATGGGTGGAGGTGCATGCGCGCTCCTGTGCAATTCCCACCTCCACCCATCTCCACCCACCTCCACCTACGGAGCTCTCCGGAAAACTGGAGAAGACTCCGTGGGTGGAGTTGGCTGTGTGTCTGTGTAAACAGACATACACCCACCTCCACCCACCATGGCCAAACACCCATCCCCCCATCCACCTCTATTCGTGTAAAAATGGCCAAAGTTTCATTTCCAGGAGAAGCTCAACTGTCCACCAACCCCTCATGTGTACAGTGTTTTCTGAAGTTTCTGAAGTTTTCTGCATTATGGCCTTGGTCTTTGGAACTTTGGATTTTCCAAACTGAATACGGAAATCTGTGATTTCCAAAGTTTTCAGAAGACTGAGTTACAGCCCTAGTTTCAACCCTAGTCAGACTCAATTTGGATACAATCATTGAAGAGGATTCCCACTCCCCAACCCATTTCAGCTTTATTCTTGGAAGTTAGATGAGCAATTTATGGTATGGCTCATTTTTATGTATCAGCTTGTTAATAATAAAGGGGACGTTAAAAGAGATCAGTGAAAGTGTCAGGCTAAAGCATTCACTTGAGAAAATAATAAGATAAGCTGAAAAGTCACAGCAAAACCTGGAATATAGGTTTTCTTTAATGTCTTTAAAAAGATGGAGGTTTTTTTGTAGATGTTCAGTGCAAAAATTTCAAAAGAAACTTTCAATATCCTGCTCTTTTCTCATGCAACACCTGCAAAATGCCTAATAATTTCTGAAGTGAAGTTTGATAAACACCAGCATTGATGGTCCACTTTTATCTGACCTTTTTTTTTTTAGGTTGAAGGTTTCTTTAGTCTCTACTTCATTGCCTGCTGAAGGAAAGATTCCTGCTGACAGGGGCTAAACTGGAGCAGGAACTAATGGCTTTTGTCTCCTTTACTTTGTAATGACCTTTCTGTTTGGATTTGGCTCTTCCAGATTTTTTTCTGCTTGCATAATTTCAGCACGCTTTCAGATTAGAAAAACTTAGTTCTCCTATGTCATGCTGTGCTTCCTCAGAGCTCCACATTTTTATTTACTAGCTGACCTTTTGCATCTCTAAAATGCACTTCTTTTTATTTGAAACAAAATTTGCGGAACACTAGACATTGTGCCTTCAGCTTGCTTTGAGAAGCGGAACACACAGCAACAACATACAAAAGCAGCAGCTGAAGGCCTGATGGCTAAATTTATGGTTGCAACCAGCTTGAGATTCTGTTGTGACACTGCCCTAAAATAGCTCACAGGTATTCAAATCAAAATAGTTTGAAAAGGAACAAAAAAACCAAACCTACTCGGAAAAAGAAAATGCCAGTTTTATAAACTTTTTAACATCTAGCAAGAACAGTTTAGGGCACTTCCCCATATTATAAAAAAAAGTCTCTTGTTTTAATCTGGATGTTCAAGATGCACGCTACAGTTCGCTATTCCCCATTGACACATTCTGCTTTTCTCTGCATTTGAACTTAATGCACATTGTAACATTGTGCATTATAAGCATTTCCACATTCAGTTTGCTGTGTATATTTCTCTTGTTTTTATCCGCATTCTCAGTGTTACAGGAAGGAAACCAGAAATGACCTTTCTCCCCTCCTCTGGAAGTGGTTTTTCCCACCACTACAGAGGTTCTTTCCCTCCCTTATTTGCCATGCCTGGCAAATCTGCTCTCTCTGTGGACTTCTGTTATCATGGATGATTAACAGAGGATTCCTGTGCACTCCTTTATGCACTGCATTCTCACATTGAAAATATGTGCATTATGTGAATGTGGTTTCAAACAATCAATCTATGTGCATAATGTTAAAAAACAAACCTTATTCAAGACGGTTTGGGGCATCCTGTAATGAACTTTTTAAACATGTGCACTGGATAGAAAATATTAGGGGCGGGCGTGCCGGTAAATCCGGTATCCGATAATGCTGGTACTGGGCGTACTGGCATTATCGGATTCAACCCGGTAAATCCGGTCCCGTTACCGGATTCCGGGTACCAGATTTTTTTACATTGCAGCCATTTAAATGAATGGCTGCAATGTAAAAAGTCCCACCAAAAAAGTTTTTTAAAAAAAAACCTCCCCGAGTCAAGACTGCGTGGGTGGAAGGGGGGACACCCCAAACCCACCCTGCCCAGCCTGGATTTTTTTTTAAAAAAAGAGCCCCCCCCAGCACCAGCGGCCGCGGTGTCCCCGCAGCCGCCGGTAAGTATAGACCCGATCCCTGGGGGGGGTGTTTAACACCCCCCCAACCCCCCAGGGATCACCCCTACTACAAGTTGACTCTGTACCTTTGTATTTCAGTGGAGCTCCGGGTGCGGTGGCGGCAGCAGCGGGTGGTCCAGTGGCCTCAGCACCGGCTGTGGCTGCCGGCATCAGAGATGCTCCCAGAAGTTCCCCGGAAGGCCTAGAGCATCTCTGACGCCGGCAGCCACAGTCGGCGCTGAGGCCACCGGACCGCCCGCTGCCGCCGCACCCGGAGCTCCGCTGAAATACAAAGGTACAGTGTCAACTTGTAGTAGGGGTGATCCCTGGGCGGTTGGGGGGTTTTAAACACCCCCCCCCGGGATCGGGTCTATACTTACTGGCGGCTGCAGGGACGTCGCGGCCGCTGGTGCTAGGGGGGGCTCTTTTTAAAAAAAAAATCCAGGGTGGGTGGGGGGTGTCCCCCCTTCCACCTGCGCAGCCTGGGAGGGGGAGGGGGGAGAAATTGTATTCCATTAATTTCAATGGGGACACAGTGCCCCATTCAAATCAATGGAATAAAACCGGTACCGGATACCGGATTTAATCCGAGAATCCGGTTCTTTGAGAACCGGAAAACCGGCAAATCCGGTATCCGGTAATTGCCCCAGGGTCCCATGCCTAGAAAATATGTGGATGAAGGCATTCCCAGCTTACTGAAATATTTTGATAAAATATTTTGATAAAATAATAATGTGCATAAATCAATGTTGTGGGAAAGCAACCTTAGTCTTTTGAGCATGCTGGCACACTCTTCCTGTCCCCCAAAAACAAAATGGTGTGACTCTAATGCCCCATGGTCCATGGAAAACCACTACAGATTCCAAGCTTTGACAAGAAGGCAAAGTCAGAACTGCAGATTCAAAAAGGTTGGCTTCTCCATCACCCCTGTGACACATGCATAGTTATAGGTGTTTTTTACACAGACACTCTAACACTGATAAAATGGGTGTTACATTTTATTATACATGGTGCAGGGCAACACTGCAGCTCTGCAACATGGACCCTTTTCACACGAGATGCCTTCACCCAGTTTCTATGGGTGGAGGCGTCTGTGTAAACACCACGGGCGGTGGATGGGATGCATTTCACTGGGTGGAGATGGGTGGAGGTGTCTGTGTAAGCACCACTTACGGTGGGTGTAGGTGCGTGCATGCTCCTACGCAACACCCATTCCCACCCATCACCCACCCATGGAGCAACGGACTCCACTGCCGATTGCTCAGTTGGTGGGTGGAGATGGGTACTACGTGGGAGCATGCACGCACCTACACCCATTGCAAGTGGTGTTTACACAGATGCCTCCACCCATCTCCACCCAGCAAAATGCACCTCACCCACTGCCTCCACCACCTGTTTATACAGACGCCTCCACCCAGCAAAACTGGGTGGAGGCATCTCGTGTGAAAAGGACCCATGTTGCAGGGCTGCAGTGTTGCCCTGTACCATGTATAATAAAAAGTAACATTCATTTTATCGGTGTTAGTGTCTGTGTAAAAAGGGCCATAGTTACAAGTGAGAGAAACCTGCAGGAAAGTGCTGGTTCCTTATTCTCTTCATTGGGACAGAATGTCCCCCCTTCTCAGTGTGTCCCATTTTCCCCAAAGCTCACCAGCCACCTTCATAAGACATACACCAGTGGGCTGCACATTGTTTTCTAATACACTTTCCTTGCCCACATTTTTTTCTAATATGGAGAAGATTGCCTTGTCTATGGGTTTATTAATAAGTTATCTATACTTCACATTTTCTTTTCTTCCCAGAACCTTTCTGGTTGTACTTCCAGTGCTTCCTGACGAAATGCCTAAGCACTGATTTTGATGACTAAAAAAATGATGCTTCTATGGATCTTCCACTTTCTGGTGGCATTTTTTATCTTGACTTTGAAATGAAGGCCATAAACCTGAAACAGCTTATGAGCTTGCAAGCCCTACTAAAGCCAGCAATATAAACTACAGTTTAGAGAGTGACCTGATTTCAGTGAACTCATCTCAAACTTTCCATAGCTGTTCATATGCTATAATTGTTTCCCCATATCTTCTGTTGATTCTTTGTTGAACCCTCCAGACCTCTCCTTCCTCTAGCATGCCCTCCCGTGCTATTCTTTCTGGCATTATAATAACCTTGTTCTGATATCTACACAAGAGGTTAATGCTCTGTTTTATAATCAATTTTCTCTTCCCGTACACTGCATTCAAAAATGTAATTTATCAGGACATCACCAGGCCCTCATAATACTCTCTTCCTGATTTTGTCCACATCTGCTTCTTCTATTGTTCTTTTTCTTGTGCCATCCACACTCCTTTGAAGTCAAGAAGAGTTTTGCCATTGACTTCAATTGAGTTAAGATCATAGATACAAGGTGCAATCCTATCTCACTATTTCTAGTTGCTGATACTTCCCCTTCCCCTTCCTTAGGACCATTATTAGTAAATCTTGAAACCAATATTAATTAAAGGAGAAGGGGAATGACATAGCTGGTCTCCCAGAAAACATCATGCATGTATTACTATAGTCAACATGTATATCTCTCTTTGATGCAGTAACATTGGGTGATTTCAGACGTTACGGGCGGGCAGTTCACCATGGTGGATCCCCGGTGGGGGCGAATAAAACAACCATGCCGCGGGGCCAAGAAAAGCCCCAAACAGACGTGACGGGGCCCGGACCACGACCGGGAATTGGGCCGACACATCATGGATTGGGGCAGCGCAACAGACATGACGCCCATCCCCGGCCGTGGTCAAAACACCCAGAAGACACTGGTCAGGGGCGGGACACAGACATGGCCACCTGAGGGCAAACGAAGCAAAAAGGCACACAAGGGAACGCCCACACAAGGGAAATGGGAAGGGAGGGGGGAAGAGGGACAAGAGGCGGACAGGTACCACACTCAGCAGGCGCACACACACAGCGGACCCATA
>QEPC01001188.1:664264-676884 GCA_003113815.1 Sphenodon punctatus
TCCTCCTCCTCCTCCTCCTCCTCCTCCTGCTCCTCCACCAGCGGTACCTCCGTCCACGCCGGTCCGGTGTCCTCCGGGGGCTCGTCCGCCCGGGCCATTTTCCGTGTCTGTGGGGACAGTCGGAGGGGCGTGTGGGGTTAGGTGCAGGCTGGGCCCCCTCGCGGGGCTCCCCCGCCTCCCTCCCGGTCACCCGGGCATGCCACGGGTCCCCCCGGGGTGCCCCCGTGCCCCCTGCTCCCCTCCCCTCCATTGCCCTTACCCGTTTCCTTGGTGCCTCCTCTGGCCCCGTTGCGGCTGCTATCCCCAGGGCATTGTCTGGCACCTGCTGCTGGGGGTGTTTCTCCCGGGCTGGCTGCAGGATCAGCATGACTCCCGTGTCCCCCTTCTCCCCCACCTGTGCTCCCTCCACCTCCACTGCTGCCCCTGCCACCTCCTCCTCCTCCACCGTCGCTCTGTCGCCCGCCGCTCTCTTCCGCCTCCCTCCTCGCTCCATCCCGCCATGCATGCCTGCGGCTGATTTCCCTTTAAATCTCCCTCCGGCAGCTGTGTTGTTGCTGGTTGCCCGGCAGTGACGCTGCGTGAATTGTCCATGGCTGGGGCTCGTTTCCATTGTTTCCACCCGGGGATTGGCATCCAGATGTTACTTTTTGTTGGTTCCCGGTGGGGATCTGTTTGACCACGCTTCCCAGGATATTCCCCCCGCTAGCCCAGGAAGCATGGTTGAAATTGACCCCATGTGCGTATTGAGCGTGGTGAGCATCTGGCGTGCGCCGAACAGACGTTCCTGGCGCATTGGCCCTGCCGCGGGATTGAACGTGGTTCACTGTGATTGAACGTGATCGCATAACGTCTGAAAATACCCATTTTCATTTTTCAAAATCTTATCTTTTAAAAAAAAAACCCACCAAAGGATATATTTTATATTTCCCTCTGACAAGCAATAGTATTTGATGATTACTTAGTCCTATTATCTTCTTGTCTTAAATGATTTACCATCTTTGCAGACTCCTCTCCTAATCAGATCGAAGGCCCTGATCCTCTCCCCTTTGGAAGGAAGGAGAAAAACTGTTTTGCAGGGGACGGATGCAAACAGTTGCCCCATGGCAGGAATTGCCCTGGCAACATCAGCTCAAGGTGCAAATGAAGCCTCATGAGACAAGACTTCGGCGGCACCATTTGGAGTGGTTCACACCCTCTGCATTCTGTGGAGGTGAGGGGAGCAGGCAGGACACACGAGCCCACTCACCTGCCCCTCTTTCAGTACTGTGAGTCTAAACTGGTCACCATTTGGGGGTCAGGAAGGAATTCTTTCCTGAAAGCACTGATTGGACCCAAGTGATTTGGTTTTCACTTTCCCCACAGTGTTTGCTCTGACTGGCTTCAGAGATGAGGCATTTGGCCTGGTGGGATAATTGGCATTTTCTATTTGTTGCACACAAGGCAGGGCCCAGAGGTAGTCTGAGTTTTGTTGATGGGCTAGAATACACCTTAAGCAGAAGCATCTCCTTAAGGGATGGAACCTCGGCATCACACATGGGTCCAGGGTGGCCCAGTGTCTTTTCCATACTGGGGTGGGTTGAAGTGAGTGGCCAAGTCAACTGAGGACAGGCACGGACCCAGGAGAGTAAAGGTGATGCTCTCTCTTGTTTCTGATCCTCATCAAGGGGGTTGAGGCTCAAGCACCCCACCCCGACCAAAGTGAACCCTGGGAGCATGGGGAGGGGGTAAGATTGTTAGAGCATTAGCAGGCAGGAGGCAGCTACTCAAGCCCACCTTGAGAACTTTCTGCCAAGTTGACATATTTAGGTGAAATTAACTAAGTTGGACCCCAGTTTATTGCGTGGGAGGTGGGGTGGCCAGGCCCTTCCCCTCTACTGTTTGTTATTTGTATAGCAATGAAGAGTGTGGCCATTTAAACCCCAAACTGTGTCCTTGTCTCCTTCTTGAGTGTGGCAACAAGAAGATGTATTTCTATTTTTTCAACACTGTATTTTTTTTGTTATTTATGTAGAAATGTATTTTTTGGTCTTTGAGTTTCTTTTTTGTGCTGTTTCTGATTGATTAATATTTAACTGTTGACTAATGTGTCTTTCTCAAGCTGTGATATTTTATTCTTCTAATGCCTACCATATGTTGTCAGTTTCTTTTATCTTTGTTTCTTCAGTCACTCAATGGTAAAATGTAAACACAGATGTCTGTGTACAGTGGGAGCTGTTGATCTTTCAATTTGCAGTGCCTACTGAGGCTACACCTTAGGTTTTATTCTCTTTGGAGATAAAATAAGAGTCTATGCCAGGGACTCATGGACTTTCTCATTGCATAAGATTGACTAGGCACATAGATACAAGTGAGACTTTACACAGAACTGCTTTAAAATGTGTAAACTGCTTTGTATCTGACCTATATGTTTTCTCATTTCTTAAATACAAGCCTCATTTTGCCAAAATATGCAATCAAAATCACTACAGCTATGCAAGGGAGAACCTGTAGAGGAAGTGACTCTGGATTGTACTTTCCACATGGAAGCCAATGTCCTACCATACCCTATTATGACAATGACAGTTGTTCCCATCTCTGGATTCTCCACAAAATCCATCCAACTGCTCTTTGTGTAGATGTCACAACATTTATGGCTTTACCACCAGGCTGAATTACTGTAGCTTGTTACTGCTCAGGCTGCCTTGAAACTGATATGAAATACTGCTACTGTTAAGCAATACAGCTACTCATTTGCTCCTTAAAGGACAGTTACCATCAATGCCAGCTTAATAAATTTATCTAGATTGCTAATAAGACAATAGGTCCAATTCAATAATTTTAAATAATGACATTCTCTTCCCCTATATACTTCCAAAGTTGTTGAGATTTATTGGGCTGTCTTTGTTCCTTGCCTGTTGGTACCACCTCATCCAGCTCTGTTACATGTCTTCTCAAATTAAGCATATCATTTGTTGATCGTGTTCCCTAAGAACTGAAAAGTGAATGTGTTTCCATGAATTGAGGCTTAGTGGACAGGCTATCTATTCATGTTGAACATTCATTGACTATTTAATTTCATTGTTTTTTCCTAGAAATTATTTATACATTCGTCTCTTTGGAAGTAATACTATGTTCTCTTTAATTTCTTATTAGTCAACTGTCTCTGTAAATCAATGTGACATGGAGGCTTTTTGGTAGGGCTGAAACGGCAAGCCGCTGAAGTCATTTTTCTGATGGAAAAAGCTCTTCCACAATGAGTGGCATGGTATGATAGAGATGTTCATTCTGCTACCTTCATTCTGCTACTTCCGCCATTCCGCTACTTTCGTTACATTACTTCTACCGACTGCAAAATAGTGGAACAATGTTAGTTCCAACAGTTTTAAACTTCCGCAATTTCTGCCAGGACTGCAAAGTAGCGGAACAATGTTTGTTTCTACAGTTTCTGAGATTGTTCTGATAGTTTCCAAATTAGCGGAATGCCAGCAGAATTAGCAGAATAAAAGCTGCAAAAAGTCAAGGGAAATTCAATGTCAGAATGAAATAGCAGAGCAGAAAAAGGAGTTTCCACTTCAGCCCTACTCTATGGCCCTTTTCAAATGGATGTCCCCCCCCCTCTTGCCTGCATGTGTGGGGCATCCATTTGAACACTGAAGCAGGTACGGGAAGATGGGTGTGTGTCTGTGCGAACACTACAGCTGATGGGTGGGGGTGCATGTGTGCTCCTGCACTCCACCCACCTCCACCCATCACCCACGTACAGAGCAACAGATGCCAATGCCAGATGCTCCATGCATGGAGATGGGTGGAGGTGGGTGGGGCTCCATGGGAACGCACCCCCACTCACTGCCCACCCACCATGCCATCACCAATCCCCCCATGCACCCACATCCATTTGAAAAGGGCCTATGACTTTCATTCAAGGGTCTCTTTGGTTATACATATTCATCTCAGTGCCTAAACAGATTTTTCATTCTATGTTTGACAAAGAATCAGGATGTAAATTAGGATACGGGGAGTGCAGTTACAACCTGAATACACCACTAAACAGCAGATTCTCAAAGCTGCTTTAAATTAAGTCCTACTATCTTCTTAAAAGCAAAATAACAGAATTTTCCATACATCTTTGAATGACTTTTGTACTGACATGGAAAATTGTATTTCCTTTGTAATCTCCTGCTAGAAATAGTAAGAATACAATATCATACTGGCCCCCCACCCCACCCCCACAACAACAACAGAAGCTTGCTGTCTTTGTAGTGTAGGGATGCATGGGCTTGGTCAATAATTGGAGTGATGAGGCACATGGGAATATTAGACATGGCCAGAAGAACTGTGATTCTACCCCATAGATGTCATTTTCAATCAAGCTATGGGGTACTGAGTTTACTTAAGAATTTTTAAGCTTGCATTTTCACCCACTGGGCTATTTTTACAGTGAAGATCCCAGTCTAAGGGTGACAATGGGTATTTTCAGACGTTATGTTACCACACTCAACCATGGTGAATCCCCTGTGGTGATGGATGGTCCTGTAATGTCTGGTTGCTTGCCTCCAGATGTTCATCACGGTGAACCACAGGCAGTGAGTAAAATAACCACGCTTTCGATGATGGTACGGGCACCATCCCCGAAAGCGTGGTTAATTGAACCATGGTCTGGAATCAGCAGACAATAATGTCTGTTACCACCACCAATTCCGAGCCATGGCCAGACCCCGGGTTGGAATTGGGTGCAGCAGCTGAATTGGCTGCTGTGCCCATCTATCTTCAGGAAGAATGGGTGGCTGGGGGAACATGGGGGGCAGGGCTGTGCGGCCGCACATTGCACCGCTGAGCCCCGGACCCCTTATATTCCCTGCCAGAATCAGCTGGCACGTCTGTTGGACATGACGTTTTGATTCCAGCAGGGATTCAAAAGGTGATTCCGTGACGGGGCCAATAGGTGCCCCGTCACATCTGAAATCACCTAATGTGGAGAGGCAGACATCTGAGCCCAGAGTTGGGTCAGTGTCAAGAAGGTCCATTCCAGAGGGACTACCAGTCCAGAGGATTAATCTTGAGGCAAGGTTAGAGAGTGGAGCATTTATTTATTTATTTATTTATTTATTTATATCCCACCCCTCCTGCCCACAGGGCAGCCCAGGGAGGCGAACAACAGTATAAAAAACAATAAAACAATTTAAAACCATTAAAAATATACAATACAGGGGAACAAAGACCCTCCCCCCCCCCATCCCAGGCCCCCAGCCTGGGGAGATGAGACACTGGGGANGGCGAACAACAGTATAAAAAACAATAAAACAATTTAAAACCATTAAAAATATACAATACAGGGGAACAAAGACCCTCCCCCCCCCCATCCCTACCCCTTGCCAAAAGCCTGGTGGAACAGCCAGGTCTTAAATAAAAGCCGAAATGACAGGAGAGTGGGATGTAGCCGAGCCTCCTCCAGGAGTGAGTTCCACAGCACAGGGGCAGCCACCGAAAAAGATCTTACATCTATGGCCACCTGCCTCGCCTGGGGAACCTCCAAAAAGGCTCTCATGGACAATATCAAGCATCACACGGGCACATGGGGCAGTACCGCAGCTAGGTAGGGCCCAGGCTGTGAAGGGCTTTAAAGGTTAAAACCAGCACCTTCATAGGCAACCAGTGCAGAGCCCAGAGCACTGGTGTCATGTGCTCCCTGCAACCCACCCCCGTAAGGAGACAGGCCGTGGCATTCTGCACAAGCTGTAGCCTCTGGACCAGCTTCTCGGGCAGTCCCACATAGAGAGTATTGCAGTAATCCAGTCTCAAGGTGATGAAGGCATGGATGACAGTGGCAAGGTCGAAATCTGAGAGATATGGCCGAAGCCACTGGACAAGATGTAACTGCCAAAACACACTCTCTGCCACAGCCACAACCGGAGCATGGTTTGACAATCAGGTGATCAGATCAGTGAGGTCAATGGGAGCAAACGGAAGAGGTGAGGCACAGAGTGGAGTGAAGTGAGGCTGTTTCAGGCACAGATCCATGAGCTGGTGAGGCAGTCCTAGAAACTAACTGGCTGTGTCTCTGCTTGGATTTCCAGGATTAAGGGACTGACCCAGGAAGTAGATATAGTATCTATGAGGCAATTTGGGGCAGGATCCTGCAGGTCAGTTGGGATTCAGGGTGAGGCATCTCCTTTCAGAGGAGCAGGTTTTAAGCTGCTCCAAAGTTCCAGGATTTCAAGTTTCCATGGGTGATTTTGTGGCAATAACCATTGCACCCCACCTGCAATCAAGGAACTCAGATGTCTTGGGTTTTAGATGCATGACACCAAGTCCTGACATTGACAATGACAATGGCAAAACCAGCAAGTTTAGATATTTCAGAGCAGTAGCAGAGGAAAGTGTTAAAAGTCAAACAAAAACTCTATCTCAAGTGCGACTCAGCATATCACCAGTAGCATAGAAGCAAAGAGAAGTTGTTCCTAAAGCTATAAAGTGGGTCTTAATTTTTAATAGCAGGAAGAATAGGGTTCTATGTACCTTCCTCCAAACAATATAGGCCAGTCATTTATATATATATATATATGTATGTATGTATGTTGTATGTATGCGTTTATATGTATAAAAATTAAAAACCTCAAAAAAATGCAAAAAAATATTATTTTGGTTTTTCATACTCAGAATGGTATAAAAAAAAACATATCCAAAGTCTAGGAAATTCAAAATGGGAGAAGACCACCATTTTCAGTCGTCATTGACCATGGTGAACATCTGGCACCAAACAGACGTTCAGGGCACTTTGGCCCCACGTGGGTATTGACCGTGGTTCACTGTGATCTCGTAATATCTGAAAATACCCAAGGATGGGAAGAGGTGTACAGATGCCCCTCACATACAGGAAGCCTTCCTGAACTTTTATAAGGATATATATAGATCTAGAGAACCTGAGGGGACTGAGATACAGGCCTTCCTGGACAAAATCCAAATGCCTAAGATCAATGAAGCTCAGAGCAACTTTTTAAATGCCCCAATCACAGATCTAGAAGTACAGGAAGCTATTCAGACCTCCAAAAACAACAAGGCAAGGGGTTCAGATGGTTTCCCTAATGAATATTATAAAATGTATTCGGCAATTTTAGTCCCTCATCTTACAGCAGTGTTTAATAACATTTTAGAAACAGGAGAAATGCCACAGAATTTCTATGAAGCATCAATAACACTATTGCAAAAACTGGGGAGAGATGCGGTCATATGTGGTAGCTGCCGCCCCATATCATTGTTGAATGCGGATTTCAAATTATTCTCCAAAATTTTGGCAACTAGATTGAGAGCGATAGTGGGAGAGATTATTCATAGCAATCTGTCAGGATTTATACCAGGCAAACAGGGGAAGACAATATTAGGAAAACCTTTAATATAATTTATGCCCTGCACAAGCAGAAAAAGCTGGCGATGATCATCTCAGAGGATGCTGAGAAGGCTTTTGATTTTGTTGAGCCAGAATGTTTGTTAGCTGTCTTGGGGAAGATGGGATTCGAGGGCAATTTTATGGAATGGATTAGAGTTATTTATAAAAAACCACAATACAGACTGCGGATAAATGGTAGCCTTACAGATTCTTTTTATTTAGAGCGGGAAACCAGGCAGGGGTGCCCGCTGTTGCCCTTATTATTTAACTTGGTACTAGAAGCATTGGCATGAGACATTTGGCAAAACAGTACAATTGAGGGGGTCAGAGTAGGAGAGCAAAGCTACAAACTGTCACTATATGTGGATGATCTGCTTCTGTATGTGGGGAATCTGGAGGAGTCAGTGCCGGAGCTACTGAAAATTATAGACTAATTTGGCAAAATATCAGGGTACTCTATTAATAGGGACAAATCCTCGATGTTGATTTTTGGGCAAGATAAACAGCAGGAGAATCGATTAAAGAAACTGTCACCATTCCCAATTGAGGATTTTGGTTTTAGGTACCTAGGAGTAACAATAACAAAAAATATAAAGGACTTATATTCAGCCAATTATGTCCCTGTAATGTGGAAACTGAAGGAGGAGATAAAACCATGGCAAAAGTTGATGGTTTCCTGACTGGGGAAGATCAATCTATATGAAATTATTATTCTCCCCAAAATTTTATATAAATTTATGACCTTGCCTATTCATATACTGAACTCTTTCTTTAAACTGAATGATGCGCTTATGAAAGACATAGTGTGGAACGGCAAGAAGCCGAGGATAAAAAAGTTAACATTACTGAGAACACAAGATAAAGGTGGTATAAATTTGCCTGACGTGAAACTGTATCACATGGTGGCGACTCTGGGAGCGCTGCCAGAGTGGTTTCACGAATTACAGGCACCTGAATGGGCTTTAGTGGAAAGAGACTCCCTGCAAGTGAATTCACTAAAAAAATTAATAGTGGATCAAGGGTTTATCTCCATGGAACTAAAAAAAATCCCATCCTTTTGCCAGCATGCTCCTTAAACCTGGACTAAATGGGAAAATAGTTGGGGATAAGAAGGGGGAATTCCCCTTACACTGCTATAGATGCAATGCAGGCACAGGAGCATAAAATAGCGCCCATCTTAAGAAATACATTAAGAAAAAAGGGTATAATGAGAATGCAGCAATTGTTCTTATAAGGGAGTTTTTTAACACACCAGAAAATGGAGGAACTTGTGCAAGAGAAGGTTGATACCTTTCAATATCTACAAATAAGACATTTGGGCAATTGCAAGCAGAACAAGGAGGGGTTCAGTAGAGATCCCTTTAAACTAGAAAAAATACTATTTAATGGTAGTAAACCAGCAGGGAGATTAGGCAGAATTTACAAAGAACTGAAAAATGTATCATATGATAAGCCCATTACATATTTAGAGAATTGGAGCAAAGACTTAAAAATCAATCTGGAAGACATGGAAGAAATGAAGATATGGCACCATATGGTCAACTGTGCCTCCTCACTAGAAGTAAAAGAAATTCAAATTAAAGTAGTCACTAGATATTATCTTACACTAATGAGGATTAAGCACTATAAACCCAATGAAAAAGGCCAGTGCTGGAAAGGATGTGGGGGGGGGGTTGGAAATTATAAACATTGTTGGTGGGAATGCAGCAAGGTGCAAGTTTTATGGGGTAAAATCTGGAAACTAGAAAATGTGGTAGCAGGAGGGTTAATTCCTTTCAAACCTGAGATTGCGCTGTTTGGCCTATTTCCTGAAACAAAATTTTTTTCGGAGTGTCAAAAATCTTGTAAGATTCTTTTCTTAACTACTTTAAGCATAATAACGAGACATTGGAAAGAGGTGGAGGACTTGCCTGAAGTAGAAGAGATTAAAAACATTTAGTTCATATTTACAATGGAGAAGCTGCATGCTAGTTTGCAAAAAACATGTGCTGAATTAGAGAAAACCTGGGCTCCTGTTGTCCAGGCTCTAGAAAGTAACAAGATGAACCAAGAAGAGTACATAACATTGTTTGATCAATGACTTTAGTGAGTGTTCCTGAAGCAAACAAGTTGTGATTCCTTTTCGCTGATGTAACTACTGAGAACAATGGGTGATTTCAGAAGTGATGCGTTCCAATTCACCACAGTGAATCCCACCCCGGTGTGAATGGATTCACCGTGGACTGTGGTGACATGTGCGGCCCCAACAGAAGTGACAGGATTGTGACCACCGTCCGTGGGCAATCAGAGAGAACATGGGCCGGTGGAACACAACAGACATGCAGTGGAGACATGGACCGTGGTTCGAGCCTCAGAATGCACCGGGGCTGGGGTCAACTCTTTCCACCATGGCTGCAGGTTTCCATTCAGAGGTTACTTTTCATTCACCCCTGCCGTGGTGACCATTCACCACACTTCTGGACCTCCTCCTGCCCCAACCTCATGAAGCGTGGTTAGCTTCGCCCTGGGCCGCGTTTGACTGTGGGGAACATCTGGATGCGAGAAAACAGAGGGTTATTTCAGACGTGACGGGCACCTGGTTCACCACAGTGGATTCCCGGTGGGGGTGAATTGAACAACCACTCCCCGGGGCAAATAAAAGCCCAGAACAGATGTGACAGGACCGGGACCACAACAGGGAATCGAGCTGGCAGATCACAGGCCGGGGCAGTGTAACAGACGTGACACCAATTCCCGGCCATGGTCAAAACACCCAGAAACCACTGGGCAGGGACAGGACACAGACATGGCTGCCTGAGGGCAAGCGAAGCCAAAAGGCACACAAGGGAACACCCACACAAGGGAAATGGGAAGGGAGGGGGGAGAGGGAGAAGAGCCGGACAGGTACCACACACAACAGGCACACAGATAGTGGGGCCACAGTGGAACACACAGCACAAGCACACGCCCAGGCACACACACACACACAGAAGGGAAAGGAAGGGAAGGGGGACACGGGTGCCTGGACAACACACAAGGCACACCGGGCACAAGGGGGGGGACAGGGAAGAAGGGGGGGACTGCAAAGGGGCTGGGCAGGACACAGGCAACAGCAACCACAACCCCCACAGCAGAACTGTCTGCACTGGCACCCCCACAGCAACACAGGCAGCCCCAGAATGGGGGGCCCCAGGAGCTCGAGACCAAGGCACAGCAGGGGCCCACAATGCACAGTGAGCTGGTCACGAAAAGTTCAGGAGGAACACATATACCCCACACCCAGAGAGGGGCCAATGGAGGGCAGACAGGAGAGCTGGTGCAGCGCTGCAGGTCCAAGGATGCATACACACACCCGGAAGAAGGAGTGAGGGGCAATCCGTGGGCCCCAGAACCCCGAGGTCACACAGGCACCCAAGGGGAGGGGCGGGGCAGGAGGTGGCAGTGCTGGCGGGTGGGGACAGTCCACTGGACACAGGCGGGTTGGCAAGGCCATGCAGAGCACCAGACCCAGGCACCAGGGAAGGCAACCACGGAGGGGAACCCTGGGTGTGGAGGCAGACTGACGGGGGGCATGGAGGGGGCCTGGAGCCCCAGGGAGGGGCAGCAGCACCCCAGGAAGCAGGAAGCATAGCAGCACGTCAGAGACATCAGGGAGGGAGCAGCCAGCGGAGACCGGCCCCTGGGCAGGTGGGGCCAATGGATCATGCCCCGGTGGTACCACAACAAGGACATGTGGTGGGCAATCAGGTGGTAGGCCTCAAAGGGATCCTGCATGGACAGCCCCAACTGCACATCCAAACGGGACCACACATCCGACAGTGCTGACAGCTGCACTACGGTAGGCTCCGACACACAGAAGTCAGCAGCAGGGGGCCACAGAAGCTGTCCCAGCTCCAACAGTCGGTGGTACACCGCCCCATGGGAGCACTGGTACCCACAGGCCCCGTGAACACAGCAAAGTAGGACACAGCCAAGGCCCCCGTCCGCAAGGCAGATCATGTAGGCGGCCAGGCTGCACACAGATAGCGCAGACACAGTCTCAGCTGCAGACCAGGCCACATGAGAGCACCTCATCTCCGGGATGCGCCCATTGGGGAAGGGAACCAGCCCCAGAGTCTCCGCATGCAGTCGGCAATCACGAGCGCTCACCTCAGAGCCGAATTAGTGAAGGCCAGAGCTCAGGCTCGAATAAGCACCCAAATGGCTGTCAGGGCAGCCCAGGAGCAGCTGCACGGCTGGGGTATGCCACAGGTCACACAGGGACATGGTCTTGAGGAAGGTCCAGCTATGGGGAGTCCCATGGGGGCTGGGAAGTGGGAGCCTGGTGGATGCACAACCAGCCATGGTCCAGCTAGACAGGGAGAATAACACCATGGACAGGGGGGCACACATACCCTCCAGGGCTGGGAGGGCCTCCAAGGGGTCCCAAGGACAGGACAGGCGGCCATGGGCCGCAACATTGTAGCACAATGGAGTGAGGCATGGGGTGCAGACCTGGCCTGTCACAGCTGCAGAAAACAATCGCACACACAGAATGGCTAATTAGGCCGGTAAGGACACGGTGTTGCAAACAGGGAGGTAGGGATGTGCAAACAGAACCAGGTTTGGATGTTTGGTGGTTTGGTTGTTTGGGTCAAACTTTGAGTTTGGATTCAGTACTCGTTCCATCGGACTCGGTTTGGTCTTTAGTTTGATGCAATCAGGAACTGAAAATGACATTTGGTTTTTGAAATAAAGGGACAAAACCAAAAAACATATTTCCCACTATAACATTTTTGTTTATTATTCAATTTTGATGGAGTTTGGAAAGGCTGTACACCCAATGAAGGGCACTATGTGTACCAAAATTCGAAATGATTAGATAAAGGAAACCAATTTCAGAAGCAATTGAATGTTGTGATTTTAAGAAAATTTCCATACACATTCATGGCTACAACTTATTTATCTTGCATTCAATGTTCATGAAACTTGTGCATATTATGTCCTTCCATATGCTTAATACTTCTGCCAATTTTTAGAAAAAGTGGATAAAGGGTCCCAAGGGTATAAGACGTTAACCTGAAAATACATTTCTAGCTGTAACATTTTGATATTCCATTATGTTTACAGGATATTTGGCAAGAATGGGTGATTTCAGACGTTACGGGGCCCATTGGCCCCATACCAAAATCACCCCATTCATTGCCCGCCAGGGTCACCCCATCACGCCGTAACAGACGTGCCGGGGGGATCCCGGTGGGGAATCTGGGAGGGGGCGGGGCCACATGGCGCAATGTGT
>QEPC01001188.1:682809-778556 GCA_003113815.1 Sphenodon punctatus
ATCCAGGCTGGCCAATTATCATCACAATCACATCCTGCAGCACTGAGACAGAGGACATAAGAGAATCTCTATTGACTCTTTCCTAAACAGATGCTTCTGACTTCCCAGAAACAAGTGGGGGAGATATGTTGGGATGGTCCCAGCACAGGATTAGGATATTCAGTTGACATTTCTGTTGGTCTATTCACATCACAAACCAATCTTATACCACAGTGACATAAGAGAATCCCAGGCATAGGCCCCTTCTCTTCATATGTTGTACAGGCATATAAAATTGGGACCCTTTATAAAATATTTCTGATATTTGGCAGAGATAATCAAGAAAGTGTAATATATAGCCCTGCCAAATTTTATGTACACTGGTTGGATGACAAAGATGTTATAGTCAGACATATATTTATATGTTAATTGCTTATACCAACAAGACCCTTTTTCCAATCCTTCTGAAATTTGGTAAAGATAGTAAATATGGGAAGAGGTATAAACTAAATAAGTTTTACCTACATTATATGTGAGACAAAGAAGTTACAGCTAAGAATGTATATGTAGAATATTTCAAAATACAATACTTCAACTGCGTATGAAATCGGATTCCTTTATCCGATCATTTTGAAATCTGGTACGCATAATGCTTTCTATTGGAGGTATAGGCACTCCAATTAACAGCCACATATCACTAAAACCAAAAATGTTACAGCCAACAATGTGTTTTCCATTGAAACCAATGGAAAATCAGTTCCGAACTCAGCAAATGCATCTGAACTGAACATTTGAATTCAAGTTGGATTTTCACATTCAGTTCAGTTGACCAAACTATTCAAGTTCAGTCTAAACTCCGAACTTCCAAACCGCATTCGCCCATCCCTACAGGGAGGGAGGATGGTGGTGGCTGATGGCATGCAGCTGCACAAGGAGCGCAAAGTCCCACATGGCCGTGCAGGCATGAGGCCCCATGCTCCATCAGCAGGTGCACCCAACCATATGCCCACGGACACCAGCACCACATTGGGGGACCCTCCCAGCTTGGGGATGGGCCCCGACCCACCCAGTCATCAGAGGGTCATCATAACCATCCCCCAACCCCCGGGGCCCCCACCACCATGGTGAGGGACAGGACACCCACCTACAGGATGTACCTCACACTCACAGCTGAATGGTACTGTGACTACACCGAGCAGCTGCACCTCCTTACCATGGAGCTGCACCTGGGCACCCTCCTGCTGGTTACCCTGGCCTGGAGGACTACAAGGGTCTTCAGAGCCCACCATGGCCACAGGAGTGCCCTCACCCGGCTCAGGGCACAGAGACTGTCTGGGGCAGACTGACATGCTGTGAGCTGGGGACGAACCCAGCCCGCAGTGCTCCACGAGGCGGCCAGGCACCTACAGTGGGGTAGGGAGACCATGCGCCATGCAACCCTGCTCGCTATGCCCATTGACAGGTGGATATGGGTCACTGAGCGGGCACAGCATTGGTGGGGCAGGGCACTGGCCCAGTGAAATGAGGCATCCTGGAGGGCCCACTTTAGGATGGATAAGCTCACTGTGCTCCGGCTCACTGAGCTAATTATGCTCTGGCTGGAGTGACAGCACACCCTCATGATGACCCCCATCCCCATGGTCCAGCGGGTGGCAATAGGGGTCTGGGCCCTAGCAACGCCTGACTCCTGCCGGTCCGTCTCCCAGCACTTTGGGGTAGGCCTGAGCACCATTGTCTGTATCCTCTGGGATGTGTGCGAGGCTGTGGAGGGCATGCTCCTAGACAGAATGATCCAGCTGGTGGACCAGGGGGCTGTGATGGTAGGATTCGTGTCCGGAGACTTCCCCAACTGCATGGGAGCCGGGGGGACTTCACTGACATGGGGATGACCTGGATCGATGGGGTACCAATGCCTGCCTGTATCCTGGGCGACCCTGCCTACCCCCTCACCTGGTGGCTATACGGGTGCTATACCTGGTGGCTGTGGAGGTGCTATATAATACCCGCCTGTGCTCCAGCAGGACCGTGGTGGAGCGAGCCTTCGGGGCCCTCAAGCAGCACTGGAGGAGTCTCGCTAGCCGGCTATACTACACCATGGAGACCTTGACTCTGGTGATCGGTGCCTGCTGTGTGCTCCACAACATGTGCAAGACCGAGGTGGCAGCCCTGGAATACCCCCCCCCCCAGTCCGGTGCCCCTGTACGTGAACGCCGAGAACCCCAGGGAGTACCATTATGCCAAGAGCATCCGGGATGCCCTGGCGAGGCATATCAGCTTGGAGGCCGAGGTGTGAGGACTGCCCCTCCCCGGGCCACCCCCAGGGGTACCCTGGGCCGGCCCCTGCATGGGTGGGGGTCACCCCCCCGTCACCCACATATGGGCCTGGGAGGCTATATGGTGCAAACACAATTTATTTCACCCACGTGTACATGTGCACCCGACCCCCTCTCCCTCCACCCCAGTTGTGCCCCACCCCCTATAATGCCCCCCCCTCACACCACCCTCCCACCCCATCCCCCCATCACCCATGTTTCCTGGGATGGCCCCGTGAGTGCCCAGTGTTGGCCATGGAGCACTGTGAGCTCCCCTCCCCCCACTGTCTGTGTTCCCAGAAATGTCCTAGGCCATCTCCTGGTCCGGCAAGGGGGAAGTGGTTGGGGGGAGGGTGGGGCCTGGACTTGGGGTGCCCCCCTTAGAGACTGCACCCTCCAGAGGGCAGGGGTGACCGGGAGGTGGATGTGTGGCCCCTGAGGGCGTGGGGGTGGCTGGGGTGGCAGGGCAGGGGTTGGGGGTGCCAAGGGGCCTGGCATGGGTACCTGGGCAGGCAGGGTTCCCGGGGCGGCGGCTGCCATCACATAGGCACACATGGTGCCTGCGTGCAGGAGCAGGGAGGTTCCAATATGATACCTCCGCTCCAGGCACACCTCAGCCTGGAGCCTCATGTCCCGCACCTCCACCCACTCCAGGGACCGCTCGATGGCCTCCACCATCTGATCCTTGGAAGCTATCATTCTCTCCCCCTGTTCCACCGAGGTCTGGACAATATCCTCCACCTGATCCTCCCTCAGCCGGCAGACCCATGCACGGAGCTCCCTCATGCGCTGTGCTGGGAGCACAGGCCCTGGAGATGCTGGCTGCTGGGGTTGCCCTGTGGGTACTGGAGGGTGAGTCTGATGCCATCCTGGGTGCCTGCCCCCAACTCGGGATGGGGCAGGGGCCCCGAGGGCCCCTTGCCATGTCACCTGGCCCCTTCCCACCCCCCTTCTCAGCCCCTCCCACCCCCTCCGACTGTCCGGGGTCCCCCTCTCAGCACCCCAGAGGGCCCTCTCACCTGGACCGCATGCCTCACCTGGTTCCTTCACCTGCTGGCTGGGCTCCTCGGCGCCTGCCTGCTCACCCGCCTGGGTCTTGTGCCGGGGTGTTCCATGGCCTGTGGGCGAAGAGGGGGGCTTGTTGGTGTAGGGTTGCATGGTTGGGGGACTGCAGCCTGGGCCCTCTTCCCGTCTTGCCTTTGGGGGGCTGGGGCTGGTGCTGGCACATCCATTCCCCCCTCATCCCCTTCCCCCTGTGGGCATGGTCCCTCTTCCCTCCAGTTCACCCGCTTACCCTCAATGTCGGTCTCAGATCCTTCCGAGGCCGGTCCCTCAGTGTGGGAGTGCTCCCGCATGGACCACTGGCTGAGGGTGATGAGACACTCCACTTGTCTGGCCTGGGGTGGGTGCTCTCCGGGCTGCTTTCCGGGGGGGGCTGCAGGTGCCAAAAGTCCCGGGGCATTCCTCCTGGGGGTCTGGGGCCCCGGAGCTTGTGTCTACCAGGGGGGCGGCGAGGGGTGGGGGTACCTTGGCCCTTTCCCTGCCCTGGACCACTGCACTCCCCACAAGCCGTGGGGTGAATATCGACCCCTTCATATGGAGTATTCGGTCCAGGGCATTATAGAAGCGGCGGTCCAGGCTCCATGTCCAGACCGCCTATTGTTGTCCTGGATGGCCTTGTACCCCCTCTTCAGCTCCTTGGCCTTGGAGCGGCACTGTGCCACGGTGCGATGGTGCCCTGCCACCTCCATGTCCCCCACTATGTTCTGGTAGACATGCTCATTACGCTGGTTGAGCGCGAGCTCCAGTTGGTACTCCAGGGTCCCCCAGATCCATATGAAGTCCCAGGTCTCCTGGAGCCCCCACTGGCCCCCTCTGTGGTAGGACTTCCTCCCTCATCTCCCCTGTGAGTCCTCCTCCTCCTCCTCCTCCTCCTCCTCCTCTGCCTCTTCCACTGNTCTCCCCTGTGAGTCCTCCTCCTCCTCCTCCTCCTCCTCCTCCTCTGCCTCTTCCACTGCCTCCACCTCCGCCCGGACTGGGCCGGTGTCCTCTGGGGGCTCATCCACCCGGGCCCTTTTCTGTGTCTGCAGGATGCAGGGGGTGTGGGGTTACGGTTGGGTGCGGTTCTGGATCCTCTCACGGGGTGCCCCCTTTCCCCTCCTCCCTTCCAGGAGCCTGGGTTGGCCCCCTGCCCCCCCTTGGTGCCCCTGGGCCCCCTGGTCCCCTTCCCTTGTTACCCTTTACCCGTTTCCAGGGTGCCTTCTCCCCCAGTCCAGCTGCTGTCCCCGGGACGACCTGTCCTGGCTGCAGTGGGTGGTGTCCCTCTGCCTCCTCCATCCTTAGCACGACCCCCGCCTCCCCTGCCTGTGCTCCCTCCACTGCTGCCACTGCCTCCTCCTCCTCCACCCTCGCTTTCTCTCCCACTGCTCTCTTCTGCCAACCTCCTCACTCCATCCCGCCACACTTCCCTTCTGCAAGTTTCCCTTTAAATCTCCTGCCGGTGGCTGCGTTGTTGCTGGTTGCCTGGAAGCGATGCTGCATGCTTTGTCCCTGGCTGGGAATCATTTTTTTACATTCCGGCCGGTGATTGCCAACCAGACGTTACTTTTTGTTGTTTCCTGGTGGGAATCTCTTTGACCACGCTTTCAGAGATTTTCCGGCGGGGAGCCCCCAAAACATGGTTGAAATTGACCCCATTTGGGTATTGACCGTGGTGAACATCTGGAGGCTGCTGAACAGACATTCAGGGCACTTTGGCCCCACCACAGGATTGAGCGTGGTTCACTGTGGTTGAGCGTGATCTCGTAATGTCTGAAAATACCCAGACATGCACGGCGCTTTCACCCCACCCCCCCGTGTTTGACTGAGGTTGACTGTGGTGGACATTCACCACGTCACTTCTGAAATCACTGAATGTGATTTAATGTGGTTACGGTTAAATCTTGGGTGTTTTCAGACGTGACGGGGCCAATTGGCCCCATCATGAAATCAATGAATTGATCCCCCACCGGGATGACCCGTCACGCCCTAACAGACGTGCCGGGGGATCCCGGCAGGGAATCGGGGAGGGGTGGGGCCGTGTGGCGCAAGGTGCAGCTGCACAATCCCGCCCCCTCAACGCTCCCCACCGCCTGCCCTCTGGGGAGACGGGCGGCCGTCGCGGCCAATGCCGCTGCAGCGCTTGCCTGCTATGGCCACGGGCCGGAATCCCTGTGGGGATTCCGGGCTGTGGCTGCCATCCAGATGTGACGGCAGGGGTCACCACGGCAGGGAATTGCCTTCACCACATGACGGCCTCTGGTCCCGCCGATTCTGCCGCTCACGTGGTGAATGTGATTCCCCTCCGTGGTAACATCTGGGGGGGAACATCCATTCCCCCCAACATACGTTACGTGGTCCAAGCCACCACAGGGAATTTACTGTGGTTGACATTGACCACATAACGTCTGAAAATACCCATAGAATGGGCCTCTCAAAAATGTAATAAGGAATAGATATGAAATAAGGTCAATGGCAACTCTTTACATTTGTGCATGCACATTTATGTCTTTATAATCAAATAAAAAGAATTAAAAACAAATAAATAAATAAATCATGTATTTGTAACTGACACTGTTTCTCTTTTGTACCATGTTTTTATTTGAACTTAAGAAAACTATGCTTTATATTTATGACATTCTTTGTCTCATGGTCTCATTCATAAATAATATTGTCTTTACAATGCTTTGCTGAGCTGGTTGGCTTTTAGCACAGTGTAAACTGAGTTTCCACATATTGGAAAAGAGTCGGCCATTATCCAGACCAGATTATGTCAGGCCTGGACCACTAAGCACATTTTTCCTTTGAGGAAACTGAGACACAACGCAACAGCATCAGCTGCATATGATGCATATGCTGTCATGAAAGAGAACAGCAACCTCAGTACATGTGCCAAACAGGTGTCTAACAAGGTTATGTCAGGCACAAGCATGGATGATGATTCATGTAACACTTTACTGGAATTAAACAGCAAAACAGAACAGGCAAAAGAAAATAACATAGCAAGCATGACTGCCTCTCTATGGGTTCAGTACATGAAAATGGTAGACACCTTGAAAAAGTACATCAGATCAGAGAGAGTAGGTGACTGGGACCTTCATTTGCTTTCTTTGAGAGAAATGCTTCCATACTTTGTAGCAACTGGTCACAACTTGTATACCAAGACACACTCGAAAGTCTTGAAACCAGTCATCTACATATCCATAGCATGTTCCAACAAAGTCTTCATGTGCATTGCAGTAATCATTAATGGGCTGGTCTCTCAGCTGATCTCGTCATTGAACAGGCACTGATGAGGAGCACCAAGTCAACAGGAGGACTGACTAGGGGAAATGAAATGACAGACATACAGCGGCATGTATGGGTTCAATCAATGGTAGCATGTGTGGCAAAAAGCCTTTTGCCCCTGCCATTGCCTTTAGATGGACCCTAGCAGGAGAGTGTTGCATTCCTGATTAGGGTGGGACATGTCCTCCTTTCTTTTGTGAGCACATAGCAACCTAGCCACATTCCTAACAACATTCCTGAACCAAATGACTGGCTTCTCACCACATGGCTGCAAAGAGACCTCCCTGCCTTGGACTGGGTCATAGACCAGGTGACCTCCCAGAGATCAATCTCAGAAGAGGGGGATAGGACCTTAAAAGGGACAGACCACCCCTTCTTTGAATTCTTGCCTCTTCCTGCCTGCTTTGATATCTGCAAGATCTGGGCTTCTGCCAGATCGGAACCAAGGACTGCACCCCATGTAAGTACACCCCCATGTAAGTACACCCCCATCTGTACATGGAGGACTGAGTAATATGCAACCAGATTGCCTGCCTGAACCAGTACAGTTTAGGCAGCTGTCAATCCAAAAAGGGTCCTTGTACCCCTCAAACTGGACTCTGGGGCTTGCTTAAAGATTTATCTTGCTTTCTTACCCTTTTGTGTCTTTTTTGTACCTTTTTAACCCTATAAGTAAAGCTAAGCTTTTTTCTCTTCTTAACTCCACTGGGCGTGTGTGTGTTTCCTTGAAAATAATGCCTCCCTTTGCCTGGAAGGCATAGCTACCCAAGAGGGAGAAAGGAATTCCCCTCTGGCTCTTTTAGCCAAAACAGCTTTTGACCAAGATAAGCACCTCTGGGTTACTCCAAGGGTTCTGCCTCCTGGAAGGGGGAGGACACCAGATAAAGGGGACTAGGGTGCCTTGGGAAGCTGTGGGCTTATAAATTTCTGGGGTTCACATATCCTGGGTTGTGTGGATCCCCTCTGATTTCTAGAACCCAGGTGGTGGCAGCAAAAATTAGGTTTTCTGGGGTTTCCAGCTGTGGGAGACACTAGGTTAGAGATTTGGATGAACACAGTGAGGTAGGTGGCTCAGCTGTATAGTGCCCCCTTGCTGCATTTCGCCACAGCATGCACTGAAGTGAACAGTGTCATGCAAGAGTTCACTGTGTCATGTATCACAGAAGTGAACAACCCAAAGAAGCTTCATATGCAAGACAAATGAGAGACTCCCTCTTGATACTGAAACCTCAGTATTTTTTCTAGTTGACATGAAGCCCTTCGGTAGTGATAAGTCATTTACACAGCATCGCATCAGGAGTGATTGCTCGTGAATCAGTCAATGTGGATACTGCTGAAGAAGTTGGTGTTCAGATACTTCAGTCCATGCAGGGAAAAAGCATTTGGGAATACTCATTTAAGCAGCAAAAACAGGTTGATACCACGGAAATTAAGAACAAAATAAAATTACACCATGAAGTAGTTCAAGTTGACCCTCAACTGTTTCAGTGTTTGACCATCATCGTCACAGCAAAGGGCATAGTAACAGAGGAACTATTTAAGTATGAACTATGCAGCTAACCAGCCTCACTGTTTGACACAGCACTTTTTCAAAGACAAGCAAATAAGGCAGTTCTGCCAAATACTATGTGGGTAGAGGTGGAACATTGTCAAAAAGTCACAGCTACTGATCCAATTTATGTGCTACTGCTAGATGGTGGTGCCCTGTTACATCGACTACACTTGTCCCTTGGCATACCATTCTCTGACATCGGCAGCAGCTATGTTAAGTATGTTCTGCACAAGTATGGGAAATCCATAATTGTGTTTGATGGATACTCAGATGGTCCCTCAATAAAGGATACAACTCATATGAGGAGATGTACATATTCAAGACACAGGTCATTAAATGGAACCCAAACATGATGTTGACAATGAAGAAGGATGAATTCTTAGCAAACAAGGGGTACTTTCAGACGATACGTGGGCCGTTGGCCCCGTACCGGCACTAACGGCTTCGTTCCCCGCTGGGGTCACCCCATAACGGCACAACAGACGTGCCGGGGGGATCCCGGCGGGGAAAGTGGGAGGGGCCGGGGCCGCGCGGCGCCGTACCGGCACCACCGGCTTCGTTCCCCGCCGGGGTCACCCCATAACGGCACAACAGCCGTGCCGGGGGGATCCCGGCGGGGAAAGTGGGAGGGGCCGGGGCCGCGCGGCGCAACGTGCGGCCTCACGGCCCCGCCCCCTCCACGCACCCCGCCGCCCGCCCTCCGAGGAGACGGACGGGTGGCGGGGCCAATGCGGCCGCCGCGGCCGGCCGATCGTGCCACGGCCCGGGATCCCACCTGTCTCTTATACACATCTAGATGTGTATAAGAGACAGGAATCAGACTGGAAGACCATGGCCCGGGGCAGCACAACAGATGTTACGTCGATCCCGGGCCGTGGTCAAAGCACCCGGAAGGCACCGGGGCGACTCATCCCAGCTGCTGCCGCTGCTCTCCCTCCACCGCCTCCATGTGCAGCACAAGCACTGCCTCTTCCGCCTGCACCTGTGCATCCTCCTCCTCCTCCTCCCTTGCTCTCTCATCCTCCGCTCTCCGCTCTCTTCTGCCTCGCTCCATCCTGCCCCGTCCCCCTGCTGCTATGTTCCCTTTAAATCTCCCTCCCTGGCCTGTGTTGTTGATCGTTGCCTGGCAGCGATGCTGTGTGCTTTGTTCCCAGCTGGGAATCATGTTGCTCGATTCTGGACGGTGGTTGCCATTCAGTCATTACTTTTTTTTGTTTCCCAGTGGGAATCGCTTTGACCATGCTTTTGGAGATGGTCTGGGCCGGAGCTCCGGAAGCATGGTTATTTTTCACCCCCAGTTGGGATTGACTGTTGTGAACATCTGGCGCCTGCAAAACAGGTGTTCAGGGAGCTTTGGCCCCGCCGTGGGATTGAGTGTGGTTCACTGTGGTTGACTGTGATCTCGTAACGTCTGAAAATATCCGTAGTTGTAGTTGCAGATGACACTGATATACTGGTACTACTTTGCTTTCATGTGCACTTGCAGAGTAGACAAGTGCTATTCCAACCAGAACAAAAGCAGGGTACAGGTAAAAGTAAAACCTGGTATATACAAGCAACAAAGGGTATTTTCAGAAGTTACGAGATCACGCTCAACACAGTGAACCACGGTCAATCCCGCGGCAGGGCCAAAGGGCCTTGAATGTCTGTTTGGCGTGCACCAGATGTTCATCACGCTCAATACCCACATGGGGTCAATTTCAACCACGCTTCCCAGGCTAGCCGGGGGAATATCCCGGGAAGCGTGGTCAAACAGACCCCCACCGGGAACCAACAAAAAGTAAGGTCTGGACGCCAATCCCCAGGCGGAACCAAAGAAAATGAGCCGCAGCCGGGGACAAGGCATGCAGCGTCGCTGCCGGGCAACCAGCAACAACACAACCACCGGAGGGAGATTTAAAGTGAAATCAGCAGCAAGCAAGCGTGGCAGGATGGAGCGAGGAGGGAGGCGGAAGAGGCAGAGAAAGCGACAGTGGCAGTGGAGGAGGTGGAGGAGGTGGAGGCAGGGGAAGCGATGGAGGTGGAGGGGGCACAGGCGGAGGAGGGGGGCACAGGGGTGCACCCGACCATGGAAGCGGCCCAGGGACAACACCCACAGCTGCAGGCAGGATGCGACGCCCCGGGGACAGCAGCCGGAATGGGGACGGAGGAGGCACTGCGGAAAAGGGTACGGGGAACCAAAGGGGAGGGGAACAGGGGGCACAGGGCCCCCCTGGGGGGGTGGGGCAACCCCAGGGGACCAGGAGGGGTGCAGGGGAGCCCCGTGAGGGGGCCCCATCGGCACCCGACCAACCACCCCCCTCCTACCATCCCCACAGACATGGAAAATGGCCCGGGTGGACGAGCCCCAGGAGGAGCCTGGCCCTGTGTGGCCAGAGGCGCACCCGGAGGACAAGGAGGAGTACGAGGAGCAGGACCAGGAGGAGGAGCAGCAGTGGGGATGCTGGAGGAAGGTGTACCACTGAGGGGGCCAGTGGGGCCTCCAGGAGACCTGGGACTTCATCCGGATATGGGGGACCCTGGAGTACCAGCTGGAGCTCGCCATCAACCAGCAGAATGAGCATGTGTACTGGGACATTGTGCGGGACATGGAGGTGGCGGGACATCAGCACACAGTGGCACAGTGTCGCTCCAAGGCCAAAGAACTCAAGAGGGGGTACAAGGCCATCCGGGACAACAGGCGCTCTGGGCACGGGGCCCGGACCGCCCCTACTATGATGCCCTGGACTGCATCCTTCATATGAAGGGGTCCATAGTCTCCCCACGGCTCGTGGGCAGCGCTGTGGTCCAGGGCAGGGAGCAGGCCGAGGTACCCCCACCCCTTGCCACCCGCCCGCTAGACACGAGCTCCGGGGCCCCGGACCCCCAGGAAGAGCGCCCAGGGACCGCAAGCACCTGCAGGGTGTCCCCCCGGCACCAGCCCGGAGAGCACCTAACCACGGGCCAGCCCAGCGGAGTCCAAGGCCAGCACCCTCACCACCCTCAGCCAGTGGTCCCTGGGGGAGCACTCCTACATCGAGGTGCCGGCCTCCGAGGGCTCTGAGACGGATATTGAGGGTAAGCACCCTGCCTGCCCAGGTCCCCATGCTGGGCCCCTCGGCACCCCCGTCCCCAGCCCAGGCGCCCCAGCCGCCCCCATGGCCCCAGGGGCCACGCATGCACATCCCGGTGCCCCCAGCACTCCGGAGGGTGCTGCCCCCCCGGGGAATGGCCAAGGGTCCGGGAACAGTCTCCCAACCACCACCCGCCCCCCTGCCGGGCCAAGGGCCAGCCAAGGACACTGCAGGGGACACGGACAGCGGGGGGGAGAGCTCCCAGAGCTCCATGGGCCCCAGCGGGTGCTCATGGGGATGACCACGGAAATGGGGGGGATGGTGGGAAGGGGGGGAGGGTGACCTGATGGGGGGTCATGGAAGGGGACAGGGCAATGGAGGTGGGGTGACGGGAAAGGTTGATTGTGTGAACTGTGGGGGTAATAAAGGCTTCTGTCAGCAGTTCAGCTCGCGCACCTGTTTGTGGGGGCCAGGGCTGGGGGCCCAACTGTGCGGGGGCATGCCCAAGGAACCAGGTGTGGGGCCCCCAGGGGTGGGACTGCCCTCACAATGGGCCCCCCTGGGCGATATGGCTTGCAAGGGCATTCCAGATCCGTTTGGCATAACGGTACTCTCTGGGGTTCTCTGCATTCACGTACAGGGGCATGGGACCGGGGGGCCGGGGGGGCTATGGGTACTCCAGGGCCGCCCCCTCGGTTTCGCAGACATTGTGCAGCACGCAGCAGGCACCAATCACCAGGGCCGAGGTCGAGACGGTGTAATCCAGCCGCCCAGCTAGACTCCTCCAGCGCTGCTTGAGGGCCCCAAAGGCACGCTCCACCACGGTCCGGCTGGAACACAGGCGGGTATTGTATAACACCTCCGCTGGGGTGCTCGGGACAGGGTAGACCTTCATCAGCCAGTGGGTGAGGGGGTAGGCAGGGTCCCCCAGGATACAGGGGGGCATCAGTACCCCCTCGATCCACCTTATGCCCATGTCCGCGAAGTCCCCCCGGAACATGCGGGCATAGAAGGGGGAGATGGTCATTATCTTGGCGTCGTTGCTGTGGCTGGAGTTGCCCGTGTAGATGTCGATGAACCATCCCCGGTGGTCCACCACCCCCTGTAGGTGCAGGGAGTAGTATCCGTGCCAGTTCACATACTCCAGGGCATCCCCGGTGGCTGGGCACAGGATCGCGATGTGGGTGCCGTCCACGGCTCCAATGCAGTTGGGGAAGCCCCCGGCAGCGAAGCCCGCCATCACAGCACCCTGGTCCACGAGCTGGATCGTTCTGTCCAGGAGCACGCCCTCCACCACCTCGCACACATTTCGCAGGATGCAGGTGACCGTGCTGAGCCCCACCCCAAAGTGCTGGGACACGGACCGGCAAGAGTCGGGCATTGCGAGGGCCCAGACCCCAATGGCCACCCACTGGACCATGGGGAGGGGCTCCCGCATGGAGGTGTGCTGACGCTCCAGCCAGAGTGTGAGGAGCTCTGCCAGGTGCAGCAGGGTGCCCTTGCCCATCCAAAGGTGGGCCCTCCAATCTCCCTCCTCCCAGTGGGCCAGGGCCCAATCCCACCATGCCTGTGGGTGCTCAGAGACACATAGGCTTTGTGCTATGGGCATAGAGAGCAGGGCAGCCCGGCGGAGGGTCTCCCTTGCCCAGAGGAGGCACCTCGCGGCCCTGCGGACCACTGCGGGTCGGGTCAGGCTCTGGCTGGCAGCCTGCCAAGCCCCCCAGGACATGCGCTGTGCCCAGAGCCGCGCATGGGCTCTCCTGTGGGCGTGGTGGGCCTGGAGGCCCCCTGCGGCCGTCTGGGACAGGGCAAAGCGCAGGCGGGCGGCCAGGTGAACCTCTGCAGTCAGGAGGCGCAGCTGTTCAGTGTGATCATGGAACCACGTGGCTGCAAGCGCGAGGAACATCCAATACCCAGCTGCCCTGTCGTGCTCCATGGTGGTGGGGCTCCGGTGGGGGCCAGGAGCACTTATACTGGGGCTGTGCTGGTGGGGCTGTCCGGGGGGTGGGCCCCTGTGTGGGCATGCCCCCCCCGGGGCTGGGGCCTGCAGACCTGCAGGTGGGCGCACCGGTGGGCGGAGCCCCTAGCCTCGCCCCTGCATGGGCTTGCGGGTCTGCATGCGCCCAGGACAGCTGCATTCCATCAGCTATCTCCACCGACACCCCAGCCCCCCTCCCCATGCTGTTTGCTACAGGATGGCCTTGAAGGTGCGATTAGGCGGACACTGTGCTCGCTGTTGTGTTGTGCAGCTGTGCCGGGTCCGCACCCCACGCCTCGCGCTGTTGTGCTACAATGTTGCGGACCGCGGGCGCTTTCCCCGTCCTGGGAGCCCCTCGGAGTCCCTCCTGGCCCTGAAAGGTGTGTGTGCCCCCAGGGCTCTGTGTTATTCTCCCTGTCGTGCCGGACCATGGCTGGCTGCCCATCCACGGGGCTCCCTCTCCCCGGCCCCCTTGGGGCCTCCCATATCTGGGCCTTCCGCGATACCATGTCTCTGTGCGACCTGTGGCATACCTCAGCCATGCAGCTGCTCCTGGGCACCCCGGGCAGCCATGCAGGTGCCTTTGAGAGCCTGAGCTCTGGACTGCATTACTTCAGCTATGAGGTGAGAGCTCGTGATTGCCGGATGCACTCGGAGGCCCTGGGGCTGGTTCGTTTCCCTGAGGGGCGCATCCCAGAGAAGCTGTGCTCTCATGTGCCCTGACCTGGCTCCGAGACCGTGTCTGCGCTGGTGGTGTGCGGTCTGAGCACCTACACGGAGTGCCTTGCTGAGGGTGGCCCTGCCTTGGCCGTGTCCTACTTTTCCTGTGTTCACGGGGCCCGTGGGTACCAGCACACCCGTGGGGCAGTGTACCATTGGCTGCTGGAGCTGGGACATCTTCCTTGGCCCCCTTCTGCTGCCTGCTGTGTGCCAGAGCCTTCTGCGGTGGAGCTGTCGGCCCTGTTGGGGGTGTGGGCCCATGTGGACGTCCAGCTGGCTCTCACTGTGCATGATCCCTTCTAGGCCTACTACCTGATCGCCCACCAGATGTCCGTGCAGGGGTACCACCGGGGCTTGCTGCATTGGCCCCACCTGGTTCACCGGGCAGGGCCCCCGGGCCCCGGGGCCCCGGTGGCCCCCAGAAGTGGCCTGTGACACCTACTGCTCCTCCCGGCCCCCAGGTGTCATTCCCCTATGTGGGCTCCCGCCCTGGGCCAGGGGGGGCCCCGGTCCCCACTGCCTGCTCCCGCCCTTCTGTCTCCACCGTGGTGTGCTCCCGCCTGCTTCGTGGGGCGCTGCTGCCCCTGCCTGTGACCCTGGGCCCCCTCCGTCTCACCCCCACCCCGGCTGCCCATCCCGGTGGCTGGGTGCGGCTCTCTGTGTGGCCTCCTGGCCCGCCCGTGTGCAGCTCCCGGTCCGCTCCAACTGGTCCTGGCACCTGCTGCACCCCCCCTTGGGTGCTTGTGTGACCTGGGGGTTTGGGTGCCTCCAGACTGGACCGTGTTCCTTCCCCGGGTGGGGGTGGGGGAGTGTCGCTGGACCTGCATCAGGGCTCCTCCGGACCTGTCTGCCCTCCATCTTCCCCTTTGTGACTGTGGGGCCACAGTTCTCCTCCTGGACACTCCCCGCCAGGCTCTCTGTGCAGTGCGGGCCCCCATCGTGCCTTGTTCCGGGGGTCCCGGCCCCCCCTTTCCAAGACTGGCTCCGTTGCTGTGGGGGCACCTCTGTGGGCTGGGGTGATGTGGGGGTGGGGGTTGCTGCTGCCTGTGCCCTGCCCCTTAGCTGTGCCCCCCCTCATCCTTCCCATTGTTCCTTGTGCTGTTTTCCGGGTGCCCCTGCCCCCCCTTCCTGCCCTTTCCCATGTGTGTGTGTGTGTGTGTGTGTGTGTGTGTGTGTGCGCGCGCACACCCGGGCGTGTGGTCTTGCAGTGTGTCCCGCCGTGGGTCCGCTGTGTGTGCGTGTGCTGTGTGTGGTACCTGTCAGCCTGTTCTCCCTCTTCCCCCCTCCTTTCCCGTTTCCCTTGTGTGGGGGCGTTCCCTTTTGTGCCGTCTGGCTTCTTTTGCCCTTCGGCGGCCATGTCTGTGTCCCGTCCCTGCCCGGTGCCTTCTGGGAGTTTTGACCATGGCTGGGGATCAGCTGCACGTCTGTTGTGCTGCCCTGGTCCGTGATGGGTCAGCCCGGTTCCCGTCCGTGGTCCCGGTCCCATCACGTCTGTTAGGGGCTTCTTTTCATCCTGGGGCGCTGTTGTTCTGTTCACCCCCCCTGGGGGTTCACCGTGGTGAACCGCCTGCCCGTAACGTCTGAAATCACCCAAAGTCAGCATTGAGTTTAGACCTATGTCACAACTTGCTCTTCATCCATGTCCACTATGGGATGTGACACTACCTCCCTGTTATTTGGCACTGGCAAAGGTAAAGGTCTGAGGAAGATTATGAAAGATTCATCAATCCTCCAGCATGCTGAAGTATTCAACAACTCTACATCTGTCATGCAAGACATTATAACTGCTGGGGAAAGAGCTATCATTGCTATGCATGGTGGCAAGTCTTCAAATTCCCTAGATGGTCTTCACTACAAAAGTTTCTGTGAGAAAGTGGCAAAAATTCAATATCAGTGCAACCTCAGTCACTTCCACCCACATCAGCTGCAGCCAAGTATCATAACCTTTGTTTTTTTTTTACCAGGTTCAGATTTGGCATGGTAACACATCACTTCTGCCTGTGGATTGGGAATGGAAAATAGTTGACGGTCAACTCCTTACAGTACTTATGATCTCCCACTAGGACCTGCACCTCTCCTTAAGATCATTAAGTGCAACTGCAAGACAGACTGTAAAACACTAATTTGCCCATGCCACATACATGAGGCTCATTTGCATGTGCTCATCTGATTGTGGTGAATGACATGGTGTTCTATGCACCAACTCCAGCACTGTCCAAGCTTTAAACACAATAGATGGTACCACTACTACATTGCATGAATTTTTATGTGTATGCTTGGATAAAATAAAACATTATAAGCAAAATATAAGTTTTACTATTTTTTTTTGTACATCCATTTATCTCTCTGCTTCTGTGGGACCAATTCACTCAAACTGTATGTAGAATTGAAGGCAGAGCAAGAAAGTTCAATTTATGTTCATATATGATTCTGCTATCAGCAGTAGATTTAACTATGATGAAAAAACTCAATTTATAGACCATTAAGCGAGCACTTTTCACATCGTTTCTGCGTAGTTCTATAGTGGACCATTTGAGATAGCATCTTAGTGACAGGTACAGTCAATAAATGTTTGTTTACCTTTAATTTGACATATGTTTAAAGTGAATTGGACCAACAGAGGTCCAGTTATGTGCATTTTTTCTACGTTCATGTTGCTTAGAGTAAAAATCAGCAATGGCAGCCCAAAATGGTGACCTTTGCTCACTTTGACTTTCCTAGACTTTGGATATGGTTTTGGGATGCCATTCTGAGTATGGAAAACCAAATTTAATTTTTGTTGCACTTTGTTGCAATTTTTTTTAGGTATTAATATAAAATGACTGGCCTAGTGGACATGCAGGCAGGCTGAGCAAATCTCCATGTCTCGTTGTCTCTCCTACAGAGGGGATCTGGCCAGCATTTTCAGTCACAACAATCTCAACCAGGGATGTGCAGTTCATTGGGGTTTTTTTAATTTTACTTTATTTACTAAAATGAATGAAGCCTTTTAGTAATTAAAATATGAAAATTGATGAATACAGGAACAATTATAGTTTGCTTTTTATCCATTTTTGTTTTTAAAATAAAAAATAAAAAAGTGAAACACATGCAAAAAATGACCACTAGGGTCATTCTGTGCATGTGCACCCTTCCCCAAAATGGTGCTGGCAGCATCAGTGCCATTTGGGGAAAGGGCTAGGTATTCACAGAATGGTCCAGTGGTCATTTGCCACACACAGAGTGATTTTTAATTATTACAGTTTTGATAAAATACACAAAACAAAGCCAAAAAACCTGAAGTGGTACAGTCGTTAACCCCAATGAAAACTAAAACAGTAGGGGTGCCTCCTGCAGTACCAATCCTTAATCTCAACTTCTCCTCAATTACCTACCCATCCTGGCCAATGGCCATCTCTCCTCTGAGCCAGGCAGAAGGGGACGTGAGATTTCTCAGCTCAGGCTCAGAAGTGATAGCTTTTGCACAAGGGGCTCCCCTCCTTTTTCTATCTGAACTGTCAGGGCCTCATGATCACATTCATTTAAAAAAAAAAAACACCAAATATTTTCTAACGAAAAATGTTTTGTCAAGACACCACTTCTCTCTCTGTCTTGTAAAACTGTTTCACAAAGGAGAAAAATGTGGAACAACTTTTAAGGGATGATTTTAAAACACTCATAATTCTTTGTTTTTCAAAGTAGCTGAATCAAACAATAATGGCAAATTCAATCAGTGCTCAAAAATTATTGCTATGCTTCTGCTTATTACATATTATAATTTATATTTCAATATACAGGTTTAAAGCTATTCTTTAACCAACTCGACACAGTCCCTCTGCATTTTTATCCTAAGGCTGGGATCCTGATAGTCAACATACATGGCCCAGTGGGTGAAAACACAAGAGTGGAATCTTTTAAGTCAGTACAGCGTAGCATGAGTGAAAACGGCATTGTCACTCTTGACTGCATCTTCACTGCTCTTTCTGCCACAATTCTTAGATCTTAAAAGCACTTTTCATCTGTGTGTCTCAGAGCAGGAAGCGATTTTCCCAAGATCACCCAGAAAACATATAGTAAAAGTTAGTCAAAAACTCTGTGTGCTTGTAAATGTAGTGGTTGTTGTCACTGTTCCCAACTATTTAACATGAGAGGAAGCATTACATTTCTTCAAGCCAAATCAGAAGGAACAAAGGTTCTTCAGGGGTTTGCTGCCTGGAACAAATCCAGGAAATACAGCAGGAAACCCAGCGAGCAGCCGAAAATACGGCACACAATGGACAGCTGCTCACTGCCACTCCAGAAGGGCTTTGCCAAATCAGTTTCACCAGTGGGGCTTTGCTGAACCACTTTTCTCTAGTGTGGAGCTTTGTCTTGAATATTTCCCTAGTGGCACTCTTGGGCTTCACTTATTTATGCTGCAACCCCATGAGTTTTCCCTGTTGGTCAGAGTACACAGGGTGGCAGCCTAAACACAGAGCAGCACAAACATTTATTTCTTGACCACAGGATGGGTCATTGTAGTAAGAACCATGGAGTTGATTTTCCCCATTGTTAATGTAATTTGTAGGGGCACCCCTGAGTCCAAACTCAACGTCCTGTGCAGTGACAGGGTGTGCATTTTGTTATTGCAATTATAATTACAAGAACAAATGTAATAATTCTGAAATAACAAAATTTTGGAATTTGTAATTATTTTGTTTTTTCTGGCTTTGGGACACATACTTTAGGATGTAGCTTTTTTGTTTTGATCTGATTTGAATGAAATTTTGGCAGAATGTTCCATGGGAACAAGCCTGCCAAATTTCGGAAAGACTGGATGTAGGCTCCAGATTTTATAAGCATTATGGTTTTAATGCATTTATGGCTGTAACTTCCTTCCTGAAAATCCACTTTGGATGAAATTTGGATATAGTATGCTCCTAACATAAGGGATCTTCTATGCCAAGTTTCAGAAAGATTAGATAACAGGTTCAGATTCTATAAGCAATAAATATTTTGTAGTTTGTGCACACATTTCCAGCTTTTAAAACTTTGTTGTTCATCCAATGTAGATGAAATTTGGACTCAGTGTATATCTCATAAAAGGGATCAACACTGCCAAATTGCGCATTCACAATTATTTTAATTTAATTTAATTTAATTTATGTATTTTATTTATTTATTTATTTATTTATTTAGGCAAGATCTCATAGTGTGACCAAGGTCTCGGTAAGATCTCATTCCCATATGAAATCTTGTAAGGTATCATGCAAGAATCAAATGTGATTCTTGTTTCAGCTCTAAATGCAACCCTTTAGTCCCAGTAAGTGAAGGGTTAGGAATAAAATCCAGGTTCCCTAGCTTATTCTAGCTAAAGGAAAGCTGTTGTAGCAGCAGACACACAGGGAGAAGTGTGTTTCCTCACACATTCTGATAGCTGGAATAGCCTCTGGTAGCTGTTGCCAGGTGTTCTGTGCTACTTTGATCCTGATTTGAAGCTTCTTTATATCAGTAAAGTCAGTCTGGAGGTAAGGGAGTTGCACTGAAGTTGAATGTGGGCTTTATTTATGTTTCCACATTGCTTCATACCTATCAGCTGACTGCATTAATATGTCAGCTTTTAGAGGCATTAGCCCCATTCATGGAGTGACAGAGAAGCACAAACAGAAGAGGCCAAGGACATGAGTTAGGCGGTTTAAAGGCCACAACCCTTTATTTCTAAATAAGACTGGGCAGAAATTGCATTTCACAGCCAATCATTCAGGCCGAGTGTAGAAGCCAATGGAGTGGATTATCACTGCCATTCCTTTGCATTTCATTGGATGCGCATTTCAGTCTGGTTATTTCAGTTCTTTCATTTTGGCACTATTGTGCATGTGCAGCAGTGGAAAGGATGTAAATGAAAGTAAAATAAACAAAATTTTAAAAACCCAACAAAATAAAAAAAGTAAATAAAGTGGAATACCCAAATAAGTGAATACGAAAATACCCATTTTTTTTGTTCTGGATATTGTTTGGAAGGTGCAATGAATCAGGACCAGGTCCCTTTTATTATGTATTTGTTTATTTATTTATTTATTTATTTGTATTAAAACTTGCCTCCTCCTGCCTCAGGCATCGTGGGGCGGCTAACAGCATTTAAAAAACATATTAAAAATACACAATAATAAAACTACAATTAAAACAGCCTTAAAAAACCCCATACCCACTCACCCTAACCCAATCCACCTCCCTCGATAAAGGCCCGGCAGAACAGACAGTAGGGGTGTGCATGTCATTTTCATTATTACAATAACGATAATGAAAATTGTCATTTTTGTTATTGTTATTGCAATAAGAGAAATGACAACTAATAATAATGAAAATAGAAAGAAAAACAACATTTTGTTTTTTAAATAAAGGGGAAAAATAAAAAAAATATTTCTGGCTATAACCTTTTTGTTTCTTATTCAATTCTGATGGATCTGGGGGAACATGTACCCCAAACAGAGGGCACTATGTGTACCAAATTTTGAAATTATTAGATAAAGGGAACCGATTTTAGAAGTAATTGAATGTTGCGAATTTAAGAAAAGCTTCACACATTCACAGCTACTTCTTTATTGTGCATCCAATTTGCATGCAACATGTAAATATTATGTCACTCCACAAGCTTAACACTCCTGCCAATTTTCAGGAAGACTGAATAAAGGGTACTGATGGTATAAGACATTAACTTGAAAATACATTTCCAGCTGTAACATGTTTATATTCCATCCTGTTTACAAGATATTTGGCAGGAATGTATCACATACCTTCCCTGTCATCTCTACAAAACTACAGGATGATTTGATAAAGAGACCCAATTTTATAAGCAATTTATATTGTCCCTGTGAAGACCACTATGCAGATAAATAGCAGCACATTCAGTGGCAGTCAGAGGCAGGCATCCTGCATAGCAGGGGGAGAAAGACTGTAGGAGGGAGGATGTGGAGCAACCCCAAAGTCTGACAGACACATTCACTGGCCAAACACATTACTGCATGTTTCTAGCGTTACAGGACCAATTGGTAGTGGCTTCGAAGCAAGCATAGGGGGTGGCCCTCAGGCAGGCATAGAAGGGACATAACTGGGACTTTGGGGATCGCATCCCAGCAATCAGGAGACATAGATTACACATCCAGGCTGACCGGTTATCATCACAACCACATTCTGCAGCACTGTGACAGAGGACATAAGAGAATCTTTATTGACTCTTTCCTAAACAGATACTTCTGACTTCCCAGTAACAAGTGGGGGGGAGATGTTGGGATGGTCATAGAACATAATGAGGATATTTGGTTGACATTTCTTCTGGCCAGTTGGCATCACAAACTGATCTTATACCACTGTGACACGTAGGAGCATCCCTGGCATAGGCTCCCTCTCTGCATATGCTGTGCAGGCATATAAAATTGGTACCCTTTATCACATCTTTCTGATATTTGGAAGAGATAATTGGGAAAGTGTTATATACATCCATGCCAAATTTCATGTACACTGGTTGGACTATAAAGATGTTACAGTCAGACATTTATAAGTTAATTTTTTATATCAGCAGGACCCTTTATCCAATCCTTCTGAAAGTTGTCAGAGATAGTACATATGGGAAAGGGTATAAACTTTCCAAGTTTCATCTACATTAGATGTGAGAAAAAGAAGTTACACCTAAGAATATATATGAAGATTTTTGCTAAATAAAATAATTCAACTGCTTCTAAAATTGGATTCCTTTATCCAATTGTTTTGGACTTTGTTACACATAATGCCTTCCATTGGAGGTAGATGCACACCAAGTTGAAACCACATATTGGGAAAAACAAAAATGTTACAGCCAACAATGTGTTTTACATTGAAACCAATGGAAAACAAAAACAAAAACAAAAACAAAAACGACAATTTGATATTTACGAAAAAGGAAAATGACAGATTTCAATAACAAAAATGAAAAGTGAAAACAGAAATGACACAGGCCCCTGGTGCACACCTCTAACAGACAGGTCTTACATTGTCTGTGGAAAAAGGGGAGATCGGTAATCAAGTGACCTCCAACAGGAGGGAGTTCCACAGCCACAGTGAAGCCACAAAAAATGCCCTCCTCATGGTAGACACCTGGGAAACCTGGAGGACCCCAAAGAAGGTGCCCCCGGCTGACTGCAGGGGCCGATTGAGGTCCCAGAGGGTGAGGCAGTCCTACAGATAGGTGAGACCCAAGACATTTAGTGCCTTAAAGGTCAACACCAACACCCTGAATTGGTCCCAGAAAACTACTGGCAGCCGGTGCAGAGAGCAAAGCACTAGTGCAATGTGTTCTCGTTGGCCCGATCCAGTCAGGAGATGGGCCACCGCATTCTGCACCAACTGAAGCTTCCAAACCAGCACCAAGGGTAGTGCCACGTAGAGTGTGTTACAGTAGTCCAGTCTTGATGTAATAAAAGCATGGATGATTGTGGCCAGATCAGAGTCTGAGGCATTTGGCCTAAGCCTACACACCAGATGTATCTGGCGAAATGCATCCTTCGTCACAGCCACCACCTGGGCATCCAGGCAGAGCTGCGGATCTAGGAGCACCTTTATTGAGAAACCAGGGGAGGACAGACTCCATAAATGATGGGGGGCCATCACTCTCTCGGCTTTCGCCATAACCATCACCTTCATCTTGTCAGGATTTAATTTCAGGTGGCTCACGTTCATCCAATCCTCCACAGCTGACAAACACTGGGTAAGCACCGAGACTGCCGGGCCTGAGTCAGATGAAAATGAGAAATATAGCTGGGTGTCATCATCATATTTTATTTATTTATTTTTACAATTTATATGCTGCCCCTTCCTGCGTCAGGCAGTGTCTGACAACATATTAAAACATTTCAAACATTTTGTGGTGTCTCACAACATATTAAAACATTTCAAACATCAAAACATTAAAATAAACCACAATAATTTCAGTTAAAACAATGTAAAACCCCATCCCCCCCTACCATAACCCACCCCACCCACCCCATCTCCCTTGGGAAAGGCCTGGCGGAACAGCCAGGTCTTACATTGTCTGCAGAAAGAGGAGAGTTCAGCAGCCAAGTGGATCTCCAATGGGAGGGAGTTCCACAGCCTCGGCGCAGCCATGGAGAATACCCTCCTCATAGTAGACACCCGGAAAACCCGGGAAAACCCAAATGAGGGCGCCCCCAGCCGACCACAGGAGTCGCTCCAGGACCCAGAGGGTGAGGCGGTCCCGCATATAGGTGGGGCCCAAGCCATTTAGGGCTTTAAAGGTCAGCACCAATACCTTGAATTGAGCCTGGAAACCTACTGGCAGCCAGTGCAGAGAGCGAAGCATCAGTGTTATATGCTCGCATCGGCCCATCCCCGTTAAGAGATGGGCCACCGCATTCTGCACCAGCTGCAGTTTCCAAAGAAATACCAAGGGCAGACCAATGTGGAGCACGTTGCAGTAATCCAGTCTCAAGGTAATAAAAGCATGGATGACCGTGACCAGATCAGATTCTGAGACATATAGCCTAAGCCGACGCACCTGATGTAACTGGTGAAATTCTCCTTTCACCACAGCCGTCACCTGAGCATCCAGACGAAGCTGTGGGTCCAGGAGCACCCCCCAGACTCTGGACCTGAGAAACCAGCGGGCGGACCCCATCAATGATGCGAGCAATCACCCCCTCGGTCTTCCCCACAAACATTACCTCCATCTTGTCAGGATTTAGTCTGAGGTGGCTAGCTCTCATCCAGTCCCCTACAGTGGCCAAACACTGGGTAAGCACTGAGACTACCAGGCCTGAGTCGGAGGAAAATGAAAGATATAGCTCAGTGTCATCAGCATATTGATGACAACTCATTCCATACTCCCTAACAACCTCTCCCAAAGGCTGCATGTACACATTGAACAGGAGAGGTGATAGGATGCAACCCTGAAGTACTCCACATTTGAGGCCCTGGGGGGAAGTTGAAAACTCCCACAGAACCACATGCTGGGTTCTTTCAGCCAGGAATGAGTGGAACCATTCAAGAACAGTCCCACCAATCCCTGCCTGGTCCTGCAACCGAGTCACCAACAACTCATGATCAATGGTATCAAATGCAGTCGAGAGATCTAACAGGATCAACAGGGTCGAATGACCCTGGTCCAACTCATGGGATAGGTCATCGACCAAGGCCACAAGCACAGACTCTGTGCCATAACCCGAATGCAAGCCCGACTGCGAGGGATTGAGAAAATGGACCTCTTTAACCCCAGTTTGATCATCCCTGAGGTCTGTCTCCTGTGGCATATATAACAGGGATGGTGGCAGAGGGAAGGGAGTCTGAAGGGAGCTATCTGAGAGTGAGGATCTCCCTGGAGGAACATCCCAGCCAGTGAGCTCTCCAGGGTCCTGAAGACTGGAGGGTTAGGCATGGAACGCTGGGGGAAGTTGTGTATGGACTCTGAATAAAACCCACATAAAACTATGCGCTGGCTTATGTGAGTGGTTCCAAAAGACCCTGCTCTCTGCCCCTTTTCTTGGGCTGGGGTTAATGGACCTTACAGAACACTGATGTCTGAAAATGTGAATGGTACCCGCAAGTACAAAATAAACCATTTAATTTTCTCTAGTACAGTACCTATCCAGACACCTCCCAGGGAATTTGCTTGGGCATCACCCACAAGTGATGTTCTCTGACAGGGCCACATCCCACAGCATGCTATCCCAGGACATGCCCTTAATCTCTGAGACTCAACCACATGTCCCTGCAAGAGGGTAAGAGAACAGAGAATTCTGAAATCCCCCAGCCCTGCCACTCTGTGACTCTACTTCCTCCAGGGAAGGAGGGGAGAATCACTGACCACCCCAGCCCTCAAAAGCTAGTCCCTGTCACAAGGACATTTTAAAATGCCCACCCATTCCCCACCCACACAAGCACCCATTTAAAGGCTGGCTGGGTGGGTGCATGCACTGCCCACTCATGCCCCACATGGAGTATCAGGGGGAAATCTGGGATGCTCCATGCTGGGGCAGGAGTGGGCGGTGCTTGGGTAAGGGCACAAACCCATTCGGGCCCATATAAATCTCCCCCACCCACAGTGCATGTGCACTCCGCACAGGAATGTGCCCCCAAGCCCTGCCCATTTAAAAATGACAAATCTCATAAGGAGAGATCTCCTGCTATACATTTACATTTGCTGTTCTGGTGCCCATTCTTTTAGTTCTTGGGCACTGGACCTCATTACTGAGTTGTGACATAACAGTTAACGCACCAAACTCACCTATTTTACATGCACCCAGAGTTTTAATGTACCCCCAGTTGCTCAACGAGAAATGGCTGAGGGTGGCAGCACTGCAGGGAAGGCAGAAGAAAAAAAACTGAGTCAAAGACAGACGTACACTGTCCTGACTGGGTCCAACCGGCAAACGAACATGCCAGCGGTTGAGCTGCTGGGGAGGACGAGGAGTTGCACAAACATGAAACTGTCCAGACCCATCCAGATGCTTCACCCAGCATCCCACCATGATGGGCAGCCCTGGTGATGGTCGCAGGGGGTTGGATGGAGTTGTTGGTTGGCCCTTTACTTCCTTATTCCTCCCTTCTCCTGGGTTCTTCTTGGTGATGCTCTGGGGTGGATGACTGGGCTTCTGCCTTTGGGTGGGGTGGGGTGGGGTGTGGTTTGGACAATTGGTTTTTTTTCCTGGCTTGCCTTGGCCTGTCCTCTGTCTTGGTCCCGTGATTTGATTTCTTGGTGTTGCTCTGCGTGGCTGGGCTCCTGCCTTTTGGGGTGTGTGGCGGGGTACTGGAGTTGCAGTTTATGGTGTGCTTTGGAGAATTGGGTTATTTCATCATTCTAGGATTGTGGCTTAGAATGAATGGCCCATTAAAATGAATAGGTTTGATTTTCCATTGACTTCAATGGGAAAATTTCCCATTGAAGTCAATGGAAAATCAAACTTATTAATTTGGGTCAATGGGGGGAAAAAGAAGAACCAATTCCAATTCCGAACAAAGCCAAATACAAAGCAATTGAATTCTATTCTGATTTTAAGCTCTCGGGCAGGCACTGTGTTTATCTTATTCTTTGTAAAGCACCAGGTACATCGCTGGCGCTATATAAATGCTTATAATAATAATAAAATAATAAAATAAATAATAATAATAATCCGATTCCAATTTTTCAATCTGATTTCCCATCCCTAGTGTAGACCCCATTATAGTTTTCTAGAAGACAGATTGGCTACAATTGAGTGATCTAAAACACAGGCAAGGTCCATATGTAAAATGAATCAAAACAAATTCTTTTTTCTCCTCGAATGACAGACAGGCTGACAGTGGAAGACAGGTTAGCGGCAGAGTGGGATGTGAGCCCACATAACAGTACTTGGAAGTAAGTGCATCATTCTAAAAATATGAGTAATTGGAGGTGTCTGAAGAAAAGTGCAGAGAATGAACTACCAAACAGCAGTTTTTCTCCATTAACTTCCATCCCACCCTCCCGCCCCCAGGTCCTTGAGCCAGGAATCCTCGATCAACATTTCTGAAATAAAGGAAAACCTGTTTGCTTATTAAGCAGAGTTCTCTGCCAATGTCTTTTCTGTGTGAACTTGATCAATTTCTGACACTCGCTTCTGCCCATTTGGTGGTGTCACTCTGCTCTTTCCCCCCCATATTATATAGGTTTTATTTTTTAAAAAATTCAATAATAGAATGAATCATGGAGTTACAGTTGCCTCCAAGTATTCTCTCTGTGGACACAGACATCATCAAAATCAGCATGTAGAACTTGTAAACAACCCTAATTCTTTGTGACGTGTTCAGTTTCATCACTGCATGAGAAGTGCACATCGTATGGGAGATGTTGGAGGAAAATCACTACTTCTGCTATGCTTCGAGGTACCTTTCAAGTTCAAACTACTTATCCAGTAATTAAAACTAACTCAGTGGGAGACATTTGTCCATTTGGCAGTGGGAGAAGTTTGTCCTTGAGAGCCTACACGCTCTCAAGCCGACTGCTGTTTGAAACAGCATGGCCACTTTTCACTCTAAGCCTGAGCCCAGAGATGAAGAACAAACTTTGAAAGGAATCTGTTCCATGCGTCTATCCAGTTGCAAAACATTTAGCTGCATCACAACATCTTTGGCTATGGGGCTATTTATTGTCAAAGCACAAAACCTGAATAATACTGATAATTCAAAATGTGGGAACAACGATTAACATGTTGAGCTTAATAGTATCAGGAAACATCATATTGGATATTATCTTTACAGCGGTAGTTGTAAGGATACTTAAATGTACAACCACTGTTCCATTATAATCGGGGGTCTGGTGAAGGTCCGTATTTGATGAACTGCTGGATGCAGTAATATGAATTTGTGTCAGTGGGTGTAAGTTGTGAGGAACATTATATGTACAAAGATTGAAGCAGATTGATTGAGTAAATCCAAAGTTATGAGCGTTTTTAGTTTACCTTGTTAGGGTGAAAATTGAAATGTTCTCAGAATTTTCCATCTTCCGTATCTCCTACCCATGGAGGTTTTGATCCCTCAAAATTTACAGACATGGAGCTGGAGATAAAAGACATGGTCCTGTGTGGTATGGTAGTGGTTGGTGCTTGCAAAACCGAGTTATTGATGATTGAAAAATCTGTTTTGTTTCTCCGCACATGCTCAGCACGTATGGAGTTTTCAGATTTGTGCTTCACTTATGCCACCAGCTGATCAGTTAAGCACCTGGTGACATCACAAAGGCTTTCTGCTTCAAACAGCTGAAGCTCTGAGCAGTCAGCAATAAGTGTGCTTTGGTGGGATGATCCTGAGCACAAGGGAAATGGTATTAGGAGGTATGCATGGTACGGATGGTATGAGGAGAAGAATTGCTGAGGGGAGGGGTTTGGTTGGGGGGGTAATGAGGGGAGAGGTCTGGTGGGGGGAGCAGGGGAGGCTTTTAGGTGTGTGGAGCAAGGGCTACTGAGGGGTGGGGTGCAGGATCAGGGGGTGCTTGGAGGGGTGGGGATCACTGAAGGGAGGGGGTTTGGTTGAGGAACAAGGGGGTACTGAGAGGAGGGGTTTGGTTGGTGGAGCAGGGGGGCCTGGGAAGTGTGGGGTCCTTGTTGTGAACAAAGAACAGATGTTTATTTCTACTGATGAGGCTTGAGTTATACATTGCGTATTTGTACTTTGAGCTTCTGCATTGTAAATTCATATTTACAATGAAATTACATTGTAACAACTCACACTTTCACCACCAAAGGACATGACTCATTCCAAAAAGGCAACAGCAAAGAGTGGAGGAAAGAAACGTAAGGTGACTATGGTACAGTAGAAGCAGCCTCCACTGGATGCAACGCCCAAGGACAAGGAAACTGTGGTCTGCAGTGAAAAGAAACTTGGAAGTACAACTTCGAAGTACAACCATGTATAACTTCGAAGTACAACTTGAAATGCAACCATGTATAATGCAAGCCTCATCAGTAATAATAAACATCTGTTCTAACTGTTTGTCATCATGTAAAACACTCTGACATACAATGAGAACAAAACTTAAGTCAACAACCATCATAACAAAAAACTAAATGAAAACAAGATAAAAAACACAAGAAATTAACAACAAAAATCTTACCATTTTAACAAACACTTAAATGCAGAAGACATAAAACCCCCAAAACAGGGAAATTAAAACACAATTACACCTACAACACATATAGCAAAACACATGTACATAACCATAATATATCTACTACCTTAAAATCCATAGCTTCATTACTTAACAGCAAGTAACCATGGTCACTTATCTATTTTGTACATTTACCACGTTACCTCATTATGGAATGTTACTGTTACTGCTTTAATACCAGGTCCAATGGGAGGGAACAAAAGAAATATAGGGGCAAATGTTAATGCAGTAAACAATAGCCCATGGTATCACAGCAAATCAATAATCCAATTAACAGGTACCCACCGGATGCTAACTGGATGCTGTTCAGTATTTGGCTGGACACCATATATTGGCAGATATCACAAAATCCGTCCAGATACCAGATAGTAGCGGATGCTCATTTCAGCTCTAGTTATGAGGAAAGAAAGGCAGCGTTTTATTCTCTCTATCTGAGGAAGAAATAAAGGTATTTAAAAACTAAGTTCAAAGTAATTACAAGGTTATTGTTTATATATCTCCTAGGTTATTAATAGCTATCTATGAATAGTAGGGGTGGGACATCCGGGGAAATACCGGGTACCGGATTTACCGGTTCCCAGATTTCCAAAAACCGGCATACCGGATTAATACCGATATACCGGTACCATTTTTTCCCCATTGATTTCAATGGGGAACTGTTCCCATTGACATCAATGGGGGAAAAAAACAACCACCTCCCCCTCCCCCTCCCAGACTGTGCGGGTGGAAGGGGGGACACCCCCACCCACCCTGCCCAGCCTGGATTTAAAAAAAAAAAAAAAAAGTTTCCCCCCTAAGTCCCTGGTGCAGGCTCCGGGCCACTGCCAGTGACCCAGAGCCCGCACCAGCCAACAGCAGGTAAGTGTACCGGTAGTACTGATCCCTGGGGTGGGGGATGGTTTAACACACACCCCACCCCAGGGATCATGCTACCTCCCCCACACCCAGGGATCATCATCACCCTACCGGTAGTTCAGCTTGGCGGCAGAGGTCTGAACTCTGGCAGCTTCAGCTCTGCTGTGGCTGCCATCTTGAAGCATGCTATTGATGTTTCTAGGCCTTCTGGGGAACCCAGAATTTCCCTGGAAGGCCTAGAGACATCACTATTATGCTTCAAGCTGGTAGCCACAGCAGAGCTGAAGCCACCGGAGTCCAGACCGCCACCGCCAAGCTGAACTACCAGTAGGGTGATGATGATCCCTGGGTGGGGGGGAGGTAGGGTGATCCCTGGGGTGGGGTGGGGGTGTTAAACCACCCCCCACCCCAGGGATCAGTACTACCGGTACACTTACCTGCTGCTGGCTGGTGCGGGCTCTGGGTTGCCGGCGGTGGCCCGGAGCCTGCACCAGGGACTTAGGGGGAAACTTTTTTTTTTTAATCCAGGATCGGCAGGGTGGGTGGGGGGGTGTCCCCCTTCCACCCGCGCAGCCTGGGAGGGGGAGGGAAAGTATTTGGGTTTGGTTTTTGGGTTTTATTACATTGCAGCCATTCATTTGAATGGCCACAATGTAAAAAAAATCTGGTATGGGGGATCTGGTACCGAACCCCAAATACCAGAACAATCCGATACTGCCGGTACACCCAAAAACTGGCAGTATTGGATACCGGATGATCCGGTAGTCCCACCCCTAACGAATAGTAGCAGAGATGGATTTGTATTGCTATTTCTTTTGTTGGGTGAACCAAACATGTTGAGGGCCTGCTATGGCTCACCTGGGCAAGGAATTCACCATCACATTGGTTTCTGGGTCACCATATGTGGGCCTGGTACTGCTCCAGCCTGAGTAGGTGGCTGGAGCAGATGTGGTCCCACAGATTGGCACAGTCTGGGCCAAGGGCCACCCAGACAGACGATAGCAGGCCCATGCATTTGTTCATACTGTCATCCCCACTGCAGCTCAGGGGCCAACATTGCCTTCCACTGCAATTGTCTGTTATTGGCCACCGTGGCTGCCCATCATGGCAGGGGATGGAGGTCTGAGGGAATGCTGGGGTTGTCTGGATGTGTCTTTGTTCCTTTCCCTCACCGGGGGGTGGAGGAAGGGGGAGACGCACAGGAATGCCTGCTGGCTGCTGGCAGTGCTATGCCCTGACCTGACTCCACCAGGACCAGCCCCCCTCCTGGAATGTGTGGCCTGCCTGTCTGTGCATTCTTGACCCAGGGCTTTCCTGACCTGGGTCAAGACCCAGGGCATTCTTGACATGGGGCTTTCCTGGAGCAGAGGGAAGGTGTGTTTACTGCCTGCATGCTCGGTTTCCCTGCCTGCTGGGCTATCTGTCTGAATGCAGATAAACCTATGGGTATATGTAGCTCTGATCTGGGTAACCCACACACCTGCTCCAGAGCTCCAGCCTGTTTCCTGTATGCCTAAAACACCCAATGTCTCAAAAGCTTGTCACTGTGTCAAACGCTTGCTGCTTTTGCTAACAGAAGTTGGACCAGGAAAAGGTCTACTCTTTATTGGTTTTTCTCTTGTGTCTTACAAATTTGCTCACTGTATGTTAGTGGAAATCTTCAGTTCTGCATGCTGGGCTAATGAGCTGCTTACCAAAGATCCTCTGCCATTCAATTCACATACATAGAAAGCCTTTTAACATAGCAGAAGCACCATACACAAGACTGTGGAACCAGCATGGTAACAAATTGAATTAAGTGTAGGCCAAAGTAGAAAAAAATGATAACAGAAAATTACAAAAAAGCATCTGGGGGCAGCTAGAGCCCTTGAGAAAATTACGATGAATTATGCAGGTTTTTCTATAGCGTCTTGACAGCTTGTGATGTATTGTATTTTATTAATCTAAAAGGTTAACAGAATGTCTGCTTCATTCTGGGAACATCACAAAATGAAATCCAGAGTTTCTAAAGCTCTCTACGTAAGATAGAAATTATTAACGTTTGGAATAAAACATTCTAAGAATGGAGGTTCTATGAAAACTCAGGATATTTGACTATCTTAAGAAATGAGGAAGCACAGGGTTTTTTTGATAGATCACTTATATTAAGAAAAGGAGTAGGAATCAGCTTGCTGGGAATCTGAATTGCTTTTCAACAACATGGTGCATTTTGGCTCAATCATAAAAACCTCTCATAATTGTCTCCTTATGGATTTCTCCTCCCCCAAGGGCAACCTCAATAACCCTTGTCTGATGCTCTAAAATTCAGAAACTCACTGTAATTATTAGTTTTGCAGCACTTGATTTTACTGGAGGCTGTAGAAAATAACCTACAATACACTGATACCGTGAAACGGAATCCATACTCCATGCCACTGGCATGCTTAAAATTTCAGCAGTTTATAAATCATCCCTTTCACCATATGAATCATATGGAATTAAACAGGCAGGGTTCATACATTATGAATTCCTTATATTATTAACTGTTTAATAGGTTCTTTCCAACAATATTTTCACTTAAAAATAATATGTAAAACGATCAGTCATCCAACAGAAAAAGACCATAGAAATGAATGGGCAGGGCTTCAGGAAGTTTTAATCTTGAGCTACTAGCCCAAGATAGTTGGAGCCAATTTCTACTGTTAATTAAACCAAAGTCACTCTTTTAGAGAGACAGCAGAATTGGTATTGTGCCCTGCTTAGCAACCTGCAGGTAAATCAGGCATAGACAGTTAAAATACATAATTTAGTATTATATTTATTGTTTTTACAGAAGTAGCACATAGATTTGGGTACCAGTCAAGTGGTCCAGTCCTCTCCTATGTGGGTAACACCTGCCCTCTACCACTACGCATGACAAACATCTGTGTCTCTTTTGTACTCTGGCAATGGCTTTATCATGTCTCATGCCAATAAAGTATATTTGAACTGAAAATAAAATTGAGTTCTTTCACACAGACTTGGGGATCCACCCCTGTGTCTGCCAGCTTGTAGCTGTGCCTGGGTCTGTTTTATTTTAACCTGACCAGGTGGCTTCCAGGGCCCACTGTCTGTCCACACGGTGCCCCTCTTCCACACTATAGTGTTGCGGGTGGATTACCTGCAAAACTATGGCGTTGCTGGGGCAACCCCTGGACGAGATCGGACTTCAGCACCTGTTACCTGAGCAGACAGACAACGACCCTGCCTCCAGCTCTGCCATGGGGTTTAGCTGCCCACTCTTCTGGTGGTCCTATGGAATGTTCCAGAGCACCTCCTGCAGGGCAGCCCTGGAGCAGGGACAGCCTGCCCCGCCTATGCTCCATCTCCACATCTGGTGAGCTGCTTTTAAATTGACAGTCCACTCACGGTTGAGGCAGGGCAAAGGCAGAACAGGTGTCTGTGTGAAGACACCCATTGTGTTACTCAGACTTTACAAGGTCTGGAACTCTTCTTCAAAATACTTAAAAATCTCAAAAAGAACCAGGTTCTCAATGAAATTTTTGAGATCAAGATTGGGTCGAGAATTGGCTGATTCTTGACCCAGTCTCATGAGATTCTTGTGTGGCTGAAAACCAGATCTGCGCATGTACAAAACGGTCATGACAGCCATTCTGTGCATGCAGCCATTTTGCACAATGCAGAGTGTTTTTAGGGTTCTGAAAATCTCATGAGATTCTTGAGAAACCTCAAAAAAAAGTTCGGTACATGTGCAAAATGGCTGGCAGGGGACTGCACATGCATAGGATGGCCACCATAGTCATTTTGCACATCTGCAGAGCATTTTTTGAGGTTTCTCAAGAATCTCGCAAGACTTTTGAGAATCCTCATGAGAACACGATCTCATCGGGGTTGCGAGAATCTTGCGCGTCCTCACAAGAATGAAAATCCATTCCCGTTTCATACCAAGAATTTACATCAGCATCATGGAGTGGAGAATTTATGCCTAGGAACACAATCATCAAAGTACTTTTGTGGCACAACCCCTTGAAAGGATTTCAGCTTGTGCAAGTGGAATTGTTTGAGCATTGGAGCCTAAGAAAAATTGCTCCACCGCATTAAGAGGTGGTGAGGTGTGCGCTGTATTATTTATTTATGAAATTTATAATAATTATAATAATAATAATTTATTGCAGCCATTGGCCAAGTAAACAAAAACATACAAACAAACAACATACAAACAACTCTTTAAAGAAAAACATCAGCACATACAAATGCCACAATCAATCCAGACATTACTGCCCCCCTACATTTCAGACCCTGACGTGTCATGACCCTAGGTGTAATTCCAGTGGTTGTCTAAACTGTAAAAACAGTTTCCTGAGATTAAATGCTGCCACAAGATATTGAGCAACCAAACTTGTGATAGAGGAGTCTATCTGCTAAAGTCAACCTACACAAGTTGTTCTTGGACCTATCTGGGAACTTTTTCAAGAAAGAGGTCAAATAATAAGAGCGACGTGCATCATATAAATGGCAACTAAACAAAATGTGAGATGTCATCTCGACATGCTGCCTATCAAATGGGCACACTCTGGTGGAAAGCTCAGTAGCACTAAACCGCCCCTCCAAGACCATGGTGGGCAGTGCATTGAAACGAGCACACATAAAAAGGTATTTGGCCCATTGAGAGATACCCAAGGTCAAATACCTAGCCAAACAAGGGCGAGAGTGAATATAGGGGAGATAATCCCCTATATGGGGGGAAGCCCTTATACTAGCCCTTGCCTCCTGCAGTCCCCAATCAGAGAGCCTATTCGTAATATCCTGCAGCATCACTCCCAGTTCCTTCTGGGCCTAATACTCTGGATGAAAACCCAGCCTACGCACAAAGCACTCCACCGCCCTCATCCATTTGCTAATAAACGTATCTGTTAACCAAAAATGCACCAGCCCCATTATGAAATTTATGAAATTTATATCCCGCTCTCTCCTGCCACAGGTGGCCCAGAGCAGCTAACAGCATAATATAAACACAACATAAAAACATACAGCATAAAAAACACAAACAACCCACCCTTCCTCCTTCCCCAACCCCTAACAACCCTACCCTTCTCCCTCACCAAATGCCTGATGGAACAACCAGGTCTTGCAGTTCCTATGGAAGGCCAGAAGGTCCGGGGCCTGATGTGCCCCCACCGGGAGGGAATTCCAGAGGTGCGGTCACCAAGAACGTCCTATTCTGAGTGGCCCCCTGGGAAATCCGGGGGATCTCCAGCAAGGCACCCCTAGTCGACCATAGGGGCCCATTTAGAACACAGGGAGTGAAGCGGTCTTGCAGATAAGCAGGGCCCAGGCCATGTAAGGCTTTATAGGTTAAAACCAACACTTTGAATTGGGTCCAGGAGAGTGGAAGACTATTGGCAGCCAGTGCAGAGATTGGAGCACTGGTGTAATGTGCTCCCGGTGGTCCAACCCCACCAGGAGCCGGGCCATCACATTCTGCACCAGCTGAAGCTTCCAAGCCATCACCATAGGTAGCCCCACATAGAGCGCATTGCAGTAGTCTAATCGAGAGGTAATAAAAGCATGGATGATCGTGGCCAGGCTCAGAACTAAAACCAGCTGCCGAAGCCACCACACCAGATGTAACTGGTGGAAGGCACTCCTTGCCACAGCCTTCACCTGGAGATACAGGAGGAGCTGTGCATTGAGGAGCATCCCCAAGTTCCGCACCTGGCATATCAGTGGAGGTCAAACTCCATCAATCGATGGAGCTGTCAACTCCGCCGACCTACCCACTAACATCACCTCCATCGTCTCAAGATTCAGTCGCAGTCGGTTAGCCCTCATCCAGTTCCTCACAGCTTCCAAACACCGGGTAAACACTGAGACAGCCGGGTCTGGGTCAGTCAAAAATGAGAGATACAGTTGGGTGTCATCCGCATACTGATGACAACTCACCCCAATCTCTCTGATCACCTGGCCGAGCAGCTGAATATACACATTAAACAGGCGAGGGGACAAAACCGAACCCTGCGGGACCCTATACAGGAGGTCTCGGTAAGATGAAAAATAATCACCGAGTACCACCTGCTGAGTTCTTCCAGTCAAGAATGAGCAGAACCATTCAAGAACTATCCGGACCACCCCTGCACTGTCCTGCAGGTGCATCACCAACATTTCATTGTCAATGGTATCAAATGCTGCTGATAGATCTAAAAGGACCAGTAGGGTCGATCGACCCAGGTCCTTTTCTCGGCGAAGGTCATCCCCCAAGGCCACAAGTGCTGTCCCAGTGCCATGAACAGGATGGAAGCCAGACTGAGAAGGATCAAGATAAGTGATGCGGTCAAGATGCCCCTGGAGCTGCTGAGCCACTACCCATTCAATAACCTGCCCTAAAGAGGGAATGGGGGATGGGTTGGTCTCTTCCCTCCTCCCCTTCCCTCCCCCTGGGGTGGGGGGGAGTGGAGGTGGAGAGAAGTCCACCATGACTTGATTGCTTAGCTGGCATGTGGGTTCTGGAGGGCTTTGGGATTTATGTGGATCCCTGAGCCAATCAGGGCCTGTCTGTCATGCTCCAACTTCTCCTCAGTTGGTCAATGGGAGCACAGCACCCACCCTCCCTCACAAAATTTTCAAATAGTTTTCATGTGTAAAAGGATTCTCCTAGGTCTTGCTACAGGCTTTTGCTAGTTGCCTTATTATGGGATGGTAAGGAATGTTTTCCTTTTTGACTTACTGGCCTGGTCGGAGAGGTTTTTCACCTTCTCCTTAGCAGTGCGAGAAGAGCTCTTGGCTAGGTACTCATATGGTGTTATTTCAATTATGTTTGCAATGAGGTGTTTCTTGGGCTATGGTTAGCAGTATCCTGCTCAACTATGCAGTAGTCAAGACAAGTCAAGTATAGTTTATTGCGTGGTCAGTGACCACTGCAAACAAAGAAACACGATACAATACAAAGCTCTGTCACTGGCTCTAAGTGAACGGAGGGTATGGTTGTGGGGTCGAGCCGCTGGGCAGGGAAACTACCACTTTCACGCCAAGGGAAATAGGGCGGCTTGCTCTTACGAATGTAACCCCCTCCGGTAATAATGTCCCTCAGGTTGTAGGGCGGGCTTTCTCTCGTTAATAGAAGGCAACCCTTTTCATCATAGGGACTCTCTGAGCAAGCCAATTGCCCCAAGGGTAGGGGAAAGGGTACACACTGGAATCTCTCACTCGGGGAACTACTCGGGTCCAGGCTAGTGCCCACAGGTGTAGGGAAGGAAAGGGTCCAAGGGAAGGGGTGCAGGATCCAGGGACCGGGGATACTTAGGGAGAAGGGAGAAAGGGCTTGCACTCCACTGGGTAAGGGGCAAGGAGCGAGGGATATCCTAAGGGGCACACTACCCGGGTGGAAGGTCTCACCAAGGATTGCACCACACACCACTCTGCACTCAGGGTAAACCAGGATAAACCACACACACTCACCTCACTCACCACACTCACCCAGGATCAGGGTTAGGACTCACTCTCTCACTCGCTGCCACTCTCTCAGGCTCCAAATCTCTCCAAAGGGTTCAGGGGAAAACCAGGGGCCAGCCTCTCGAAACTCGATTACCGGCGGGGAGGCCAAGCCCCGCCGGCACTATTTATGCCTCCCCACCCTTTCAGAGTCAGTGTGAGGCTGATTAGCCACGCCCCCCTGCAGGGCGTGCCGGGCGTGCTTGACAGCGTGCGCAAAGGGGCGGGGCCCCACCACCGTCGCAAGCCGCACTCTGCTCCACCCCCTCCAGCCCTCCGAGCGGCCCCAAGCTGACGCCGCAGCGATCCCGCCGGGCCGCTTCCTTACAAGCCCGAAAATGGGTAAACAATATATACAATACAAATGTACCAATAATGGGTATTTTCAGACGTTACGAGATCACAGTGAACCATGGTGAATACCCACCTGTGGTCAATGTGTCTCGAACGTCTGTTTGGCGGCCGCCAGATGTTCACCACGGTCAATCTGCACAAGGGGTCAATTTGAACCACGCTTCCCGGGCTAGCCGGGGGAATGTCCTGGGAAGCGTGGTCAAACGGACCCCTGGCAGGGACCAAAAAAAAGTAACATCTGGCCACTCGCCACGGCCCGGGATCACTGGCGGGATCCCGGGCCATGGTGCATTCGGCCAGATGCGGTGGCCGCATTGGCCCCGCCACCCGCCCATCTCCTCGGAGGGCGGGCGGCGGGGTGCGTGGAGGGGGTGGGGCCGTGCGGCCGCACGCTGCGCCGCACGGCCCCGCCCCCTCCCGGATTCCCCACCGGGATCCCCCCGGCACGTCTGATATGGCGTGACGGGGTGACCCCGGCGGGGAACGATTGGGTTGATTTCGGTACGGGGCCAATGGGCCCCGTAACATCTGAAATCACCCAATGATACAAATTAAAAAGGGTAACTCGTCCCATTGAGGTATAGATAAAACCTTCGCAATACAAATCTATAAATTACTTAAGTTTTAAAACGTACAAATTAATGGACCCTAAGACAAGAAAAGACTAAAATCTATCAATTCCTAACCCCCATATTTTCCTAGATACTCGGGCCAGCCACCAACCCCTCATCCTGAATTCTCAGAGATGGGATAATGGGTATGGTTTTAAGTTTGGCAGGGCCTAAACACCAAAAGTCCTTACGATTATGAAAGACTTGGAGTAGAAAAGATGCGATATTCAAGATTACCTGTGAATCCGAGCTATCTAAAAGAAAATTTAGGAGCACAGACTCAGGTCTACCTGAGAATTTTTCCAACAGGGCATTCAGGAACTTCTCTTTGGGGCAATCATAAAAATGGCAATACAAAATGATGTGCCCTACCAATTCTGCAGTGGAATAATCAAATGGACATACTCGTTCAGAAAAAGGAATACCCCGAAAACGCCCCTCCAAAACCTGTGATGGAACGGCGTTAGCTCCTGACCGGAAAATAAGTAGTTTGGCCCTCATTGAAATGGAAGATGACAAATACTTAGCCATCTGACCCAGGCTGGGGGCCCAAGTAAGATACATCATTAGATGGGGAGAAGCACCAATTCTACTGATTTCAGTTTGCCGATCTACGTCACTAATTTTAGTTAGGACCTCCTTAACTATTGTACCTGGAAGCTTATGGGCCAGATAGGCCTTTGACATCCCCATTTTGTTCAAAAATGTTTCCATACTCTCAGTCCAGGGGTTCACAAATGCATCCCCCTCCACCTCCTTCAGTAAAGCTGAGCCCTGTCCAACAAACAATTTAAACCACAGCTTGGCAGCCAGCTCCATGGCCATTGATTGCCACGTTTTTTGGTCCAACTCAGTCCTAACTACAGCGAGTGGGATGCTTTTCGTATTTCCCAACAGGCTCTTCAAGAATTTTGATTGCACTAAATTTACCCTTTGCTACAGGAGGGGGCCCAAAGTTCCGCCCCATATAACAATTGGACTCTCACCTTGCTGTTAAATACCTGGATTGCCAATTCAACTACTCTTCTACCCTGTCATTTAAACAAGCTGTAAATAGCTTGTGAGGGACCTTTAGCTGCAATGATTGCCTTAGTAACATGTTCATTCCAATTGCCAGATTTATGAAAGAGAAGGCCAAGATAACGAAAAAATGGCACCTGTTCTACCGGTTGATCCTCTATATACCATTGATAAATTTTATGTCTGTTGGAAAAGACCATCACCTTAGATTTCCCATAATTGATAGATAGTTTATTAATGGAACAAAAAGTGGCAAAGGAGTTGCCTATTGAGCCCTAGCCTAGTCTGCGATAACAACTACATCATCTGCATAGCCTAGACAGCCCACTGCCCTAGAAGTAAGTCTGGGTGGAAAAAAACTTTGAATCAGCCATTAAAGAGAATACATCATTAATATAAAAGTTAAAGAGCGGGGGGGCAAGAACACAGCCCTGCCTCACCCCTGTATGATCATTTACAAGGGAAGTAACATGGCCAGATATGTCTACCCTGACCACAAGGGAGGAGTTGGAGTGGAGAGAGCTAACCAGGCTAGCAAGCCTTCTGTCGACAGAAGGTTTCCAGAATTTGCTCCAGAGAATATCCCTGTCCACAGAATCAAATGTGGCCTTAAGATCCAGAAAGGCCACATAAAAGGAGCCATTAAGAGTTCTATACTTGGTCATAAGATGGAATAGAATATAACATTGTTTGATAGTAGAACGTCCCTTCTGAAAGCCAGCCTGCTCCCAGGCAAGTATGTTAGCCTCACGCATCCACTCCATAAGTTTGCCAAGCAAAAGCTTGGCATAAATTTTCCCAACCACGGACAGTAGGCTGATAGGCCTGTAGTTAGACGGGTTGGATCTAAGACCCTTTTTAAATACAGGGATGACCACAGCCTTCGCCCATTCTTTGGGAATTCTACCGGTGTTATTTATAGCGGTGAACAAAGCTGACAAAAGGGGGATACACCAATCTTTGTAGGATTTAATGAACTCTATATGGATGGAATCTGGACGCGGGGCCTTATGATTTTTGAAAGAATCCACCAGGGCTTCCACCTCGGCCTCCAATACTGGAGGCCAGAGGAGTAGCTCATCCAATTTAGGGAACAGGTCATCCCGGGATTGAGTTTCATCACCTACATCAAACAAATTGCCAAAATATTCCATCCATGTATGTGGAGGGACTGGAAACATAGGTACCCTCAACTCCCTACTAGTAGAACCGTTGACTAACTGCCAAAATTTCCTCACATCCCTTTGATCTGCGACCCGCAGAAGTCCAGTCCATCTAGCCTCTGAGTATTCCCTCTTTTTTTCCTTGACCAGTTTTTTATATTCCAATCGTAAGACCAAATATTCTGGGGGCAATTTGTTTAAACTCAGTGCATAGCACCTTTCAAAGTACCGAGGCATCACATTTGGGAATTTGCAGGGCACCACATTGGAGCCAAGCTTTGGTTGATTCCTTAGCCGATCTAATATCTCAGCCTGGAATTTGCCAATTGTGGTATCAATTGTTGCGATCTGATGGGAGCAAGGAAACAGTGAGTTTGTTCCATCAGCTTGGTATGGAACTTTCCTGACATATTCAGGTGTCGGTTAAGGATCAGAATATTTCATATGCTAATAGGGGGGAAATTTGGTTTGATTAGGAGTGTTAGTCTGCTCGTGCTAGACTAAATTCTCTCTACCAAGCTTATAGGAGAGGAACCTTGAGCTATCCAGTAAGAGGGCTTCCGTAAGTCAGGGGAGAAGGTAAGGTACCCAATGGATGGCAGTGTACAGGTTGGAAACAGCCTTTTGCTTGCCTGGCGGGCAGTTGCTGCCCTGACACTGTGGCAGGTTGGGGGCAATCTGGAGGGTTGCCTGGCTCCTGGGTTAGAACCCCTACCTTCTTTCATGCCCCTTCCGAGAACCTGACCCTTCGGGGCGGGTTAAGTCCCCATCAGTAATTAAGACTAGTTGGCAACCCTGGCAGCACGACAGCCTAAGCGATGTGAGAGCTGATGGACCAGAGCACGCGTGCTGCGACGGGCACTGTTCCTGGGGTCAGACTCATTTGGCACATCAGACCCCACTGGGGGAAGTTTTCTTGAGATCCTGGAATAGCTGAGTGGATTGAGCAGAGTGCTCATGTAGTTTAATTTATCTGTTTATTCTTGTCAGTTTAACAAACTGCAGCCCCGTTATTTCACCTACTGCTTGTGTCCATGCCCTCATTTCACCTACGTCCGCAATAAAGACTATTTCACCAAGTTTTCATTATGTTTGGATACCTGAGGATATCAATTCATCGCATTGGTTTTCTCTCAAAAAGTTCATTATGCATGAGATTGACTTTAGCAGGAAGGGTTCACATATAAAATAAGTGACTATTCATGTATATGGCTTATCTTTGAATAATTGTTTAATAATTTAACACACTTAACTTTTGTAATTATGCAGCTCATAATTTACTTCAGAATTTAATGCATTTAAAATGCCTCCTTGCCTCTGGCATGGCTCAAAAACGATGTCCTAACATGATAGAATAGGGTGTTTTACTACATCAGTTTGGGGACACATTTACAATCCAGGGAAATCAGTCTTCTTATATGGAGAATCTATCACTGTCATCATTCCTCCTAGGGTTGTTCTTGTAAGGGAAGATTTTAAAATACACTAAGAAATTATCTTGGCCTGATTGTGCCACACATTAATCCTTCTCAAACACAAAACGATAGGATTTATTTCTTTGTAAAGCTGTGCAATCACATCTATAACTGCTTGGCATTTCATGCAGATAATGGTTATCACCACACACAGCACAGTAGGAAGGCAAATAATTGCACTGAAGTTATTAACAAATGAAAAAATTCAAATATGTATCAAAAATTAGAATTATTTTATGACATACAAAAATCTTTTATAAATATGGAGATAATTATATTAACTTTGTAATCATATTAAGTATGTAATATGTAATAGATTTTGGCTTTGAGTTCTCTAGTAAAGGACATGATTACACATGATGTTAAAATTCTGAACCTAAAAATTAGGAAATGCAAATGTGAAGGTTAAGGTTAAAAATTATTTTTAATTTTAAAAAATGAATAAATCACTATGCATGTACAAAATGCCCATCAGATCATTCCGCACATGCACACCCTTTCCCAAAATGGCACCAGCAGCATTGGGGCCATTTTTGAAAAGGGCAGCACATGTGCAGGAGGAGCCCAGTGGCCATTTTGTGTATCTTCAGTGATTTATTATATTAATTATATTAATTATATTATATTATAATTATTCATAATAAAACAAAACAAAAACAAAAATGGTTTGTTTCATTGAAAGTTTGATCAAATTCCCTTCAGCCATTTTAGAGATATACAAAGGTAAGGAAAGACATATTTCCTGTACTAAGACTTCAAAAGTTTGGTGTCTTTGAAAAGGAATGTTATTTGCCCTCTCACATGAGAAAAGTTTTAAAAAAAAACTGGTGTAAAAACAGCCTGGTTATTGTTTGTCAATTAAAATGTGCTTCCAAGAGACACCACTATGAACCCAAGTACAGAGGGCTTAACCCTTACCTTCTGACTTTAAAAAAATTGCACTCGCCGCGTCTTGGGGTCCATATGACCCCTATGGGAAAAACCCATTATAGGTGAGGTCTATTTATCCCCAAAATATAGTCTGTGTCCCAAAACCTTCAAACAAAGCCCTGGGAGCACACACACACACAGAAACACTTGAAAGAGTCTGTTTTATGGGGATTGTTTTCACTCCCCAAATTCACCACAAAGGCAAATTCTCTCATGTAAATTACTGGCTGTGCCTTATAGTCAAACTTTACTAAGCACAGTTAAGTATACTTAGCACCTTTATAGCCTGCTATTTGCATTTCATTTGTTGTTGCCTAGGATGCTTCAGGGCTTGCTTGCATTTCTTTGTTTGCCTAAGATTCTTGTCTCCGCAAACTGACCCCAGAAGGGAAACGTAATACTTGGCTGAAGAAATGAAATCTAACATTCCCAGACTTCTTGTCTCCACAAACTGACCCCAGAAGGGAAACATAATACTTGGCTGAAGAAATGAAATCTAACATTCCCAGACTTCTTGTCTCCACAAACTTACCTCAGAAGGGAAACTTAAACTTAGGCTGAAGAAATGAAACCTAACATTACCTGAACAGCTGAGAAATGACACAGAAAAGGTATGTGTAAAACCATATAGGAAAACTCCATTGACACCTTGTGTGTGTTTGAACGCTGGCACATTTTTGGCCACTGGAGACAAACGATAAGAGATATCTGGCTGAAATGTGAGTATGTTATGGCCAGAGGTACCAGTGACAATGTGCTGCAAGCCAAAGTTGTAGACCCAATAATTAGCATATTTTCATGGTTTTTTTTAGCCACGATACAAAGGCACAAAATAATAGCAGTGAAGGGGTTAATTTTTATTGCTGCTGCCAGTCTGAAGTGGCGTTGAGTTCCATGTCCCCTTGCTATCTGAACGGTCCTTGAAAACTGTTTATTTTGGTTTATTTTAAACTGGGGTCCATTTGACCCCTGTTGAAATGCAGTGGCTTGGGATCCATCTGACCCCAATAGGAAAACTCAATGGAAACCTGGGGGTCCATTTTAAAAATGCTAATTTTTTGTTTATAGGAGACAAACGGTAAGAGGTATTAGGCTGAAATTTGAGTATGTTATGCCCAGAGGTGCCGATGACAATGTCCTAAAAGCTCAAACTTGAAGAGCTACTAATTAACATATTTTAATGTTTTTTGTACTCGCTGGGTCAGTTTAACCCCAATACAGAAAGTAAGGTTAGTGGGTTAAGACTAATTAGTATTCTCATCAAAGCCTGTCTATAACTTTCTTGTAAATGCTAAATGCCTGTGTGACTAAAGGTATGAAATTTTTCCAGTGTTTAAAAAATATTCCAGGGAAAATACTATTAAGAGACAACAGTAATTGACAGACATAAAAGCCAAATGTCAGTTTGGCAAAATTTAACTAATAGTTAAACTTAACATGGTAATTAAATACAGGCTGCAGAGTCACTGAGGATTTATGGACTGCAAACACTTTAATTGGTCCCTGGATTATTCTGAAAAAGGAATAGCTTCCAAGATATCATTGGTAAGCCAGACTAAAGATAGGTGCTTCAACAATAGGAAAAAAAAAGATTTGCTCTTAAAGCACAGTTTTACATTGAGAAGAGAGCTTGGGGCTGATCCTATTTTGTTTATTTCATATATATAAGGGACTATCCTTCATCTATTAAAGTCAGTAGCTCAGATCCCATTGACTTCAAAGGATAGAGGATTGTGTCCTACATATCTTGTTCCACAAATATTCCTTGTGAATAACCTCAGTGAATTCATTAAGGCCCCAATCCAAGGTGTGTGCACATGCACAACATATGTGCAATGTGCATGAATGGTGAACTCATAGTGTGTACATGGCACAAATTGCATGCACTAGGTGCGCGGACATTGGTTCAGTCCCAAAATGAGATACTGGGTACAATATCTCATTGTACCCAATGGCACGGCAGCTCCAGGAACATCTGGACCGCACCAGTTTCCTTGATCCCTCCCAATCTGGGTTTCGGCGTGGGTACGGTACGGAGACGGCATTGGTGGCCTTGGTTGACGATCTCCGTCTAGCATTGGACTAGGGTCATCAGACCTTACTGGTCCTGCTAGACCTTTCGGCTGCGTTCGACACAGTCGATCATGGGCTGTTGGTGACTCACTTGCGGGACCGTGCCAGAATTGGCGGAATGGTCTTGGACTGGTTTCATTCATTCCTGGCCGGGAGAACTCACCCGGTGGTCTTGGGGGAGTGTATGTCTTCCCCCCGGGACCTCATGTGTGGAGTCCCTCAGGGTGCCATTCTGTCAACCCTCTTGTTTAACCTCTATATGCAGCCGTTAGGGGAGATTGTGAGGGGGTTTCAGGGCATGCAGTGTCATCAGTATGCTGATGACACTCATCTCTACCTCTCCTTTTCCATCGACCCAGGCCATGTAGTCTCCTTATTTTCCCAGTGCCTGTTGACTGTGGGGGCTTGGATGAGGTCGAGTCATCTGTAATTGAATTCGGACAAGACAGAGGTGTGTTGGTGGGAGAGGGCTTCGGGGACCTGGGGGTGGTTGAATCTCCTCTTGTTGGTGGGGTCCACCCTCCCATGGTCTCTCAAGTGTGGAGTCTGGGTGTGCTCCTCGATTCATGGCTCAGCCTGGAATTTCAGGTTGTGGCTATGGTGGGGAGTGCATTTTGACAGTTACATCTTGTCCGGTGGCTTTGGACGTATCTCTCAGACTCTGACCTCGCCACTGTCATCCATGCCTTCATCACCTCGAGGCTGGATTACTGCAACGTGCTCTATGTGGGAGTGCCCAAGAAACTGGTCTGGAGGCTGCAGCTGGTGCAGAATGCTGTGGCCCATCTCCTTATGGGGGCGGGTCACAGGGAGCACATGAGACCAGTGCTCAGGGCTCTGCGCTGGCTGCTTATAAAGTACCGTGCCAGGTTCAAGGTGAGGTTTTTAACCTTTAAAGCCCTTCACAGTCTGGGCCCTGCTTATCTAGGGGATCTCCTCACTCCCCATGTGACCGTGAAACCCTTGAAATCGTCCGTGGGAGCCTTTTGGGACGTTCCCCAGGTGAGGAAGGTTGCCACCAATGTTAGACCTTTTTTGGTGGCCGCCCCTGTATTGTGGAATTCACTCCTGGAGGAGGCTCGGTTGGCTTCCACTCTTCTGCTGTTTTGGCATGTATGTAAGACCTGACTGTTCCGTCAGGCTTTTGGCGAGGGGTAGGGGTGGGGTGGGGGTTGGGGTTTCCCCAAATATTGTATTTTTAAATTGTTTCAATTTTTTTGTATTGTTTTTATTGAATGTTGTTCGCTGCCCTGGGCTGCACTGAGGGCAGGAGGGGCGGGATATAAATTTTAAATAAATAAATAAATAAATAAAAATCCTATGCCCTGCATGTGCTGCCTGTCTGCGCGCAGTATGCAGTATCTGTGCAAGACGCATGATGTGACACATGCGCACAATACATGCACGCACAGCACACGTGCACACAGGAGATCTGTGTGTGGCAAGGGCACAGCATGGCCCAACCTGAACACCCATGCCCCCTGCCTGCTTCATCACCTGCTCCACACACCATAACTGTCAATACCCTGGGCCGTGGGGTGCATGGGATTTGGGTTGGTCTGGACTGTGAACTTACCACTTGAAGTTCTCCTGTGTGTGGGTGCACCGTGTGGGCATATATTGTGTGTGCATGCTGGCCGTGTGCACACCCACGTACTGTGTGTGTTGCATGAGTGGGTGGCACATACAGGGCATAAGATTGTGCCCAAAATGTCTTGTAAATGTAGGAGGGGGTGAGGAACATGGCCCTATATGCAAAAGCATCTTTTTACTCAGTTATTATTATTAAAGGGTGAAACTTGATTCTTGGATTCTCACTTTTCTTGGTGAGAGAATCGGGGTTCTCAGCTCATTGTTGCAACCAAAAGCAGGCCAGAAACTGTCTGATTCTCGCCAAGAACAGCAAGAATCTGGAGGCAGCCCTCCATCCCCCTGCACTTGAAAAAATAAAAAGGGCATTTTATAGCCCTCCATCCTTGCCCTTGCTCTTTTGCCACTCGGCTTCTCTGCAGGGGAATGGGGGACGCAAGGAGGCAAAAATATATTTTTTTAAAAAAATCACTGCACATGCACAGAATGGCCCTGGTGACCATTTTGTGTATGCACAGTAATTATTTATTTTCAATTTTTTCTAGAGATATCTCCCAAGATCTCGTACTGGGGCTGAGATCTCGGCACGTTCTCAGGCCTCGCATAAAATCTGGAGATACATCTCATGAGAACAAAAAGGCTTCTCATTCCAGTCTTGTTATTATATTTATCAAAGACTAAACTGAGCCTTTAGCCTCATTCTGGAGTAAGGAATGGTACAAAGTCAGTGGGAAAGCTAGGTATTACCAATGTTCATAAGTATGCAAGATGGAATGAAACACTTGTCTGTGGACAGCCATTTTAAAAATATGCTATTTATTATTTACTTATTAATTAAAATATTTATATCCCACCTCTTCTGCTCCCAGCAGCTTGAGGTGGCTAACAACCAAACACAAATATGAAAATCAATCAATCAATCAATCAATCAATCAATCAATCAATACATCATAGATTAAAATTCAACTAAAACTGGGGGGAATAATCAACCCCTACCACCCTAACCCACCCCACTCAACACCCATCATCCATCTCTCTCACCAAATGCCTGGCAGAACACCCAGGTTTTGCATCTTCATCGAAAGGAAGGGAGGTCCAGAGCCAACTGGGCCTCTTCCAGAAGGGAATTCCACAACCTAGGTTCAGCCACCAAGAACACCATCTCCAAGAAGGCACTCCCGGTTGACCGTAGGGGCCACTTCAGGGTCCAGGGAGTGAGGTGGTCTCACAAGTAGGTGGGGCCCAGACTTTAAGGACTGTATAGGTCAAAACCAACACCTTGAATTGGGCCCAGAAAACTATAGGCAGACAGTGCAGAGAGTAGAGCACCAGTGTAATGTGCTCACAGGGACCCGTCTCTGTAAGGAGGTGGGCCACCGCATTCTGCACCAGCTGCAGCTTCTGGACCGACACCATGGGTAACCCCATGTAAAGCGCATTACAATAGTCCAGTCTCGAGGTAATGAAAGCATGGGTGATAGTAGCTAAGTCGGCATCTGAGATATATGGCTGAAGCCACCGCAACATATGTAGTTGGTGGTATGTGCTCCTCGCCACAGCATCCACCTGGACATCCAGGCAGATCCAGGTATCAAGGATCACTCCCAGACTGTGAACCTGGGGAACCAATGGGGAATAAACCCCATCAATAACTAGGGACATCACACCCATCGCTTTTCCCATTAGCATCACCTCCATCTTGTCGGAATTCATTTTCAGTCGGCTCACCCTCATCCAGTCCCCCACAGCCGCCAAGCATCGGGGTAAGCACAGACACTGTGGGGTTTTCAGATGAAAACGAGGGATAGAGTTGGGTGTCATTAACATATTGATGACACTGATTCACATCAAACCTTCTCAAAACCTTGCCCAGTGGCTGCAATTACACATTGAACAGGAGAGGCGACAATCTGGAATCTTGCCAGACTCAACATGAGAGGTCCCAGGGTGGAAGAACAATAATCCCCAAGCACCACCTGCTGAGTTCTTCTGACTAGAAATGAGCAGAACCAGTCAAGAAAAATTCTGCCCAGCCCGGCCTGGTCCTGAAGGCGAGACACCATCTTAGGGTCAAATCTTGACAAGATTTTTTTTAGTGGCTGTCAATATTGATGATTGTTCATCTTACCATGATCAGTCTTACCTCAGAATAAGCAAATATATTACATCTTGAACTTCAAAGATAACGTGAGAGAGAAAAGGGAGTAAGTGCACTCTCATCCACCATTGAAGTCAATGACAAAACTCCCATTTATTTTAATGGTAGAGAATTGAACTCAAAATGGTTAACATACCTTCACTGGTAATTGTATGCAAGCTTTTGAGTTTCACAGAACCCTTCAGGCTCATTCCTGTCGAAAGAGGATTTCTGTGAAGCTTGAAAACCTGTGCATATTCACCAACAAAGGTTAGTCCAATAGAAATAATTATGTTAGCCACTTTGTCTTTTCTCTCTCTTATACTTGGGGCAAACAGAGCAACCACAGTCTAACCAAATAGCTTAATGCAAATTAAATGTTTCATTACATCTTCAACTAAGACAAAGGAACTGTTTTTATTTATTTGGGCCCCACATCAGCAAAACATTTAATCACTGACTTAAGTACTATGTCAAGTCAGGGGCTTATACCTCAGGTATATCCTCCTTCAAGAGCACAATTTGATCTATCACAGGGCAAGCAAAAAACTGAAATACACCATTTTGACAAAGCACAGCTGTGACATTTGCACAAAAGTGTTATATTTTCCCAACTAGCTCCAGTTCAAAGGTCCAATTCAATTCAGGCAAGCAACCAGAAGTACAGCCATTAGTATCTGAAGTGAATAGTCTTTGTTGTTAACAGGGTACAAAATTGGAAACTCAATTTGAGGGGGAAAACAACTCCAGAATATATTGGCATTGCCAACCTTATGTGACCACTAAACTTGCAGAAGGGGTATCAAGCTAAAATAAAGAGAGGTAATTTCATTTGGCTTGCTCATCGCATTTGTTCTCACAGTTGTGTCCAGCTTTCTGCCGTTTTAAAAATATCTCAAGTGCTGTATCAGGTAATTGGAATTCAAATGATTTGCAACCTCCTGCTCCAATTCGCATTTAGGCAAGTTATTGACCTGCTGTCACTTTATGTTTTCTCAGTCTTGACAGATTTGCTGAATTGGTCACAGATTTTATACGATGACTATTTTTATGCTGTGTTTCTCATACAGAGAGACAACAACAAGCAAGCGGAAACAGGCAGAAAGATGAAAAATGTTCAGCCTCACTGGGAGTCAGAGTGGAATATTCTTTCTCGCATCCCTGTTTTAGGAACATCAAATTAAAGTACTCTGGCACATTGGTGGAAGAAGAAGCTATGACTACTTGATGGTGGAGGGAAAAAAATCAGATGAATATTTATGTTGTTATTTTTTCAGTTGGCTATTAGAACAGAGGTAAATAAATCAACACAATTAAATGTTAAAATGCTATCTTCACTATGACCCCACCAGCGAAATGATGAGACTAACACAATTCATTGGATTAAACTTGGCAGCACTCTATTACATTTTCGTATTTAATATCAAACTATAACATAAAGAACAGTGCAAAAAATTGGGCAATCCCCTAATAATCTCTACCCGGGGGATACCGAGCAGCCCTCCCCAGGTACAGGAGACTACAGGGCCTGAGAAGGCCAGATCCTGAAACTAGTTCAAAAGGTGGTCAGCCTGTTACTCCTCATCCTTCCATCCAGGAAGGAGGGAAGGGGGTATAGTATGCCCACACCTAGCAGGCTGACCGGCCTTAGTAGGGATGCTGTATACCGATCCCCTTCTTGGTGTCACTCTGGAAACTGCCCAGCCCTCAGGGTAACCCCAAACTTCGAGCTGGTATAAACTTAATGGTATCCTGTACCACAACTTAATGAAATAAGCCCTGCTCCCAATGCCACAGTGGGCAGTGGGCACTGTTTCAAACAGCTGCCCCACCCCCCACCAATGACCAACTATCAAGCAGTGCTGCCAAAGTGTCCTTCAATTCATAGAGATAAATCCCATTCCCCAGTTCCAAAAGATGAACTCCATCCTTCCAAAACAACTCTGGCCTCTCAAAGACTATGCCCAGATGTGGAACCATCACCCCACCCATTGCTACTACCCAAGATCCAATAGTCTTATTAGCTTTACACCTTACCCTATCCACCCGCCCTGGGGAACGTGCATCCCTCCACTCTCTATAAAGGAATAATCTGACTCCATACCCATGTAACTTGCCTAGCTACCTTATGTAAGTCCCATCATGATGACATAACTACCGAAACCAACTCCAAACCCACTAACTTAGGCAAATCATTTCCCCCTGCATGCAGAACTATAAAGTGGAGAATAACCCATACTAACTTAGACTTCAGCCAAGCAACTAGCTGAGCCCATCTTATTCCTCATAAACCAAACCAGGTAATATCAGCTCTGTCTTCGAAGCCCAGGTTTGGTCCAAGTCCTCTCCTGAATGCCTCAAAATGTGTCCAGAAATGTCTCCAAAACCTATTCCACCAGTCACATCAAATGTACTTGCCTTTCACTACTGATCTGCTTTGGGACTCTTGCTATATGGAAAAAGTTGATGGGCGATGGTTGAAGAACAGCTTTCGGATAGATAATTAAGGCAGTAGATACACTCTGCCTTAGGGGGAGAAACTTCTCCCTCAACAGTCGTGACACTCCGACCTCTGGATCCATCTCAATTCCCAAATAAGTTATTCTTGTAATTGAACCTTCAGATTTTTCAGGTTCCAATGGAACTACAAGTTCCCTGGCCATCTCCTGAAACTGTCTGAGCAAAAAGGCACACTTCTCTGATGCAGCATGACTGGATGGGATGAAATCATTGAGATAATGAGAAATATTACTACTACATGTCCTTTTCCTAAATACCCAGTCCAACATCCTGCTAAATCTTTCAAATGTGGCACAGGATACAGAGCATCCCATGGGCATGACTTTATCAAAATAAAATTGCCCTTCAAACTGAAAACCCTACAAATCAAAATCAACAGGATGCACTGGCAAAAGGCAAAATGCTGACTTTATGTCGTACTTCGCCAACAATACCCCCTTTCCACACCTCCTTACCATGCATACCGCAAAATCAAATGAGGAGTACTTCACTGAACATATCGCGGGATCTATGGAATCATTCACTGACCCACCCTTTGGGTATGATAAGTGGTGAATGAGACAACACTCCCCAGGTGTCTTCTTTGGTACTAACCCCAAAGGAGACACCCTGAAATTTGGAAATAGCAGGGCGAGAGAGGGCCTGCTATCCTGCCTCCTTGTCTTTCCTTATTGATCTTTTCCCTAGCAAATTTTTCGCTACCCCTTAAAGACTTCAGATTCTCTTCCCAAGTCTGAATACTCACCCCAGTATAGGGGATATGAAAACCTTCTGAAAAACCATTAAGTAAATAAATTGCCTCTAGAATTCTGGGATACCCCAACAAAACCCACGTAAAATGTTTAATTTAACTGGTGTGGGGGCCCTTGTTCTGAGCGAGCGAGTGAGATGAATGTGTGTCCTTGTGACAGGCCGCACACCTGTCATGGCACACATTCCTCCCTTCTGCACCGTGACTCCTCCCAGCCCATTTGAAAAGCACCTTAGTTACAAAAATGTATGGAGCCCAATTCATGTTCGTAACAAATGTTACAAAAATGGAGGAAGCAAATTATTATTGTTTGCTTTCATCCATTTTTAATTAAAAATAAAAAATAAAAATGAAATAATAAAAAATCTGTGCATGAGCAAAATGGCCACTGCGGCTGTTCTGTGCATTCATTCTCTTTTCCAAAATGGTGCCAATTCTACCAGAAACATATTGGAAAAGGGTATGCATGCATAGAATAGCTCATTGTTCATTTTGCACAAAGCGTGTAATTTTTAAAAATTTAATAAATAAATAAATAAATAAATATTTATTTAAAATGGTGGGTGGAGGTGGGTGGAGATCAGTGGATGCGCGGAGCGTACATACACCCCCACCCACCTGCTGCGGCGGTCACATGGGACTCCCCCACGCATGCACATGCAGGCACCCACATGTGCATTGCATGGGGGAATCTCATGTGAAAATGTCCATAGTTTCTCCAGTGTCTGTCTGCAGATTCCATCCCAGGAAACATTCAGTTGATTCTATAACCTCAGACATGCATTTCTATGGTCCTTGCATCTGGCAACCAAGAAAATCCTGGTTTTCGTTATTGTTGTTGTTTGTTGTTTTCCCCGATTGGATTGTGCTATACCAAGGCAATATGGCTGAAATTGGTTAGGCAAAGCCCAGCTCAGCTTGTCCTCGGATGAACAAGCCTCACAAAGGATGTAATTACCCTATGCAGTGAGATGTGAACATCCAACACTGCATTCAGCTGCGTAACATTTCCAGGAAAGGTGGAACTCACAAATTTCTATTGAATATAACATAACCATATATATCTCATAACGATAATTTAATCATGTGCTTGAATGTCATTTCTGAAGTGGGAATGTGGAGGAATGTGCATTACATTTTACAACCCAAATGCTTATGCCTCCTGCTAAATCTTCTAGGGCTCAAGAAACCTTTATATTACTTAGTTTTACATTAATTATGTCACTGTGTCCATCTTGCATTTGGGGCATCCTTAACAAACTTTATATAACACAAACCTCACATGCTGGTTTCTGTCAGTTACCTATTGATAACAATGGGTGATTTCAGACGTTACGGGGCCCTTTGGCCCCATACCGAAATCACCCTATTAATTCCCCGCTGGGATCACCCCGTCATGCCATATCAGACGTGCCAAGGGGATCCCGGTGGGGAATCTGGGAGGGGGCGGGGCCACATGGCGCAACATGCGGTCACACGGCCCCGCCCCTCCATGCACCCCGCCGCCCGCCCTCCAGGGAGACGGGCAGGCGGCGGGGCCACTGAGGCCGCTGCGTCAGGCCAGATGCGCCGCGGCCCGGGATCCCGCTGGTGATCCCGGGCCGTGGCGCCCGACCAGACGATACACCGGCGTTCACCCCGGCTGTTAGGGTAGGGGGGTTATGAAGAGAGGGAGATGGTACCTTGCAACCCAATCTAACTCGTCTATATACGGAACCCGAGCCGGTGTAGGCAATCCCTTGTATGGATGATAAGACACCCCTCAGGTTCATATAGGGCCCAAAACCTCTGCAAGAGAGACGTGGCCTATGTCATCATAGGGGGGGGGAAACAGCAAGGCCCTGAGGATTGCCCCCACCGTCCGTGGGGCTGTAAACACAGCACCGATCCCCACTATCGCCACACACACCGATCACGTGCAGTAAGAGGGGGCAGCGGGGGACACGTGAACAAGATCGTGGGGGAACTTGGGGAAGACTCACAGGATGATAGGGGGGGGGACGCCACCGAGGTTCACACACACACAGATAGGTAGGAAGTCACAGGGGCCCAGAGGGGGATCGTGCTCCCAACGTTCCACACACACCACCCACACCCCTGACCTCTCTTTCCTCCTTACCTCCTTCCCCGCACTCGTACTCACACGCACCCCTCACGCACACACCAACACCCTCACTCCGTCTCCTTCTCCACAATACTTCTTAGTAGTCCAACGCTGGGGGCCAGTCTCGCAGCTATGCTGTTCACCGGCAGCGCTTTGTCGAGACTGGCCCTCCTTAAATATCCCTATGAAGGCCCCGCCTTATGACGCAGCCGCTCTGAGCGTCTTTGTGCTATTTCTGGCTCCGCCCTTATTCTCCCAGCTGTGCTCGGCCCCTGCAGGGCTTCCTCGGTGCTTGCCGCTTCTGTGTACTGCGGCGGCCTGCCCTCCACGTGGTCCAGGCGTGGCAACGTTTCCCCCACCTCTTCCCTGACGCTGCATGGGGGCGTGGTCTCCTGTGGTAGCGGGGAACGCCGCGGCTCCGCCGCCTGGCCTCTAGGGCGTCCCCGCACCCCTAGTCTCCTCCGTTTCTTGTCCCACCGTCGTTGGACCCTGACACCGGCGTGGAATTGCATTCGACACGCGGCGGCCGGCGGTCCCTCCACTTCGGCCGCTTGCGTGGTGAATGCAATTCCACGCCGTGGTAACATCTGGGGGGAAACATCCGTTTCCCCCAACAGACATTAGGAGATAACAGCCACCACACAGAATTGAGCGTGGTTGACTGTGATCTCGTAATGTCTGAAAATACCCAATATCCCTGGCAACACAACCAAAACGAAAGCTTAATAAACCCCAACAGCAAATCCACTGGAAAATTTCTATCTGCTTTAGAATCTTGCCATTATTTTGTAACATAAGATACTTTGGGAGCTTGAAGGGATTTTTTATTTACTTGGTGGCTCTTAAATTAAAGGAAGTGAAAGGTAAGAGTGAATGATTGTGTTTCTATTCAGAAACTACAGAATTCAGTTCCTTTCCCTCCTACTTTTCAATGGGGTTTTTAATGCACAATTTTAATCAGATGATCAGTGATTTTATTGGGTTGGACTCCCATCACTTTCATGTTGAGAAGACACTCTGAAAGGGTTTTTAAGTATCACAATGCTGTCATACATACAAACTGTTACCAGGACACAGAATCACATGGTCTTTTTTCTGATCCATGGATGCTTTTATTCATTTTAAAGGGATCGGACCCACACTCACCTCTCGGTGGCACATCTTTCCCTATCACAGGCTCAGAGGACTGGGAGGGGATCAGAACTTCAGTGAGCAGGGGTGAGTTGGAAAACATGCCCCCACTGGGCACTAGAACCCAATCTCCTCCCCCTGCCATCAGTAGCAGAGGTTACCAAGATAAGATTGAAAAATTTCTGATTGGAATTTTTAGACCTGGCCCACAGCCACTCCGCAAATTGGTAGTTCTGCAATTGGGCTTGATGCATTTAGACAGACTGATATTTTATGACTTTCAAACTGACACTTGACAGTGTGTCACTGAAATTCTGCACCTATGTGAGGTGCAGTGTAAGAAATGCCAATTCTCAGGCATGTACACGTGCGGCGTGAGACAATAGCATACACCTTCCAATGCAACACCCCCCCCCACAAGTCCACACACCCTGCAGCCCGAGGATGGAACAGGAGTTGGGCCTGTGTGTGTGTGTGTGTGTGTGTGTGTGTGTGTGTGAGAGAGAGAGAGAGANAATGCAATTCCACGCCGTGGTAACATCTGGGGGGAAACATCCGTTTCCCCCAACAGACATTAGGAGATAACAGCCACCACACAGAATTGAGCGTGGTTGACTGTGATCTCGTAATGTCTGAAAATACCCAATATCCCTGGCAACACAACCAAAACGAAAGCTTAATAAACCCCAACAGCAAATCCACTGGAAAATTTCTATCTGCTTTAGAATCTTGCCATTATTTTGTAACATAAGATACTTTGGGAGCTTGAAGGGATTTTTTATTTACTTGGTGGCTCTTAAATTAAAGGAAGTGAAAGGTAAGAGTGAATGATTGTGTTTCTATTCAGAAACTACAGAATTCAGTTCCTTTCCCTCCTACTTTTCAATGGGGTTTTTAATGCACAATTTTAATCAGATGATCAGTGATTTTATTGGGTTGGACTCCCATCACTTTCATGTTGAGAAGACACTCTGAAAGGGTTTTTAAGTATCACAATGCTGTCATACATACAAACTGTTACCAGGACACAGAATCACATGGTCTTTTTTCTGATCCATGGATGCTTTTATTCATTTTAAAGGGATCGGACCCACACTCACCTCTCGGTGGCACATCTTTCCCTATCACAGGCTCAGAGGACTGGGAGGGGATCAGAACTTCAGTGAGCAGGGGTGAGTTGGAAAACATGCCCCCACTGGGCACTAGAACCCAATCTCCTCCCCCTGCCATCAGTAGCAGAGGTTACCAAGATAAGATTGAAAAATTTCTGATTGGAATTTTTAGACCTGGCCCACAGCCACTCCGCAAATTGGTAGTTCTGCAATTGGGCTTGATGCATTTAGACAGACTGATATTTTATGACTTTCAAACTGACACTTGACAGTGTGTCACTGAAATTCTGCACCTATGTGAGGTGCAGTGTAAGAAATGCCAATTCTCAGGCATGTACACGTGCGGCGTGAGACAATAGCATACACCTTCCAATGCAACACCCCCCCCCACAAGTCCACACACCCTGCAGCCCGAGGATGGAACAGGAGTTGGGCCTGTGTGTGTGTGTGTGTGTGTGTGTGTGTGTGTGTGAGAGAGAGAGAGAGAGAGAGAGAGAGAGAGAGAGAGAGAGAGAGAGGTCTATGTCTGTATGCTTGTGAGAGGGTTGTGTGACAGAGTGTCTATATGTGAGGCAGGGAGATGTCTGTGTGGCGGGGCATGATCTTTGGAAAGAAAGGGGCCGGGGCATCTGGAAGTGGCTGAAGGGTGTAGGGGGCCAATGATTTGGGGGGTGGGTGGGAAGAATATGGAGGCATGATCTTGGGTGAGAGGGGGTTGGGGAAGGAACTGGGGTCTATCAAGTGGTGAAACTGTGGTTATTTACTTTTGTTTGGACTGTGCAGACTTGGTGGTGAAAGGCTGAGCTAGAAGGAATGGGTTTGGAGGCTCAGGATTGATCACAAATTGGTTGTGATTTGAGGGTGTCTTTGATTGGAGTTTAATAAACCCTTGCCTTGATGGCAACGTGGTCTGTATTCAGAGTGTGTTTTCTATTAATTGCATATTCGATGGCAATGTCAAAATTCAAGTTGTCCCCGCCTACAAAATGGGCCACTTTCAGAATATTTTCCAGGGTCATTTTAAGTTCCCAATCCATCCCTGGATAAAGCCTGCATTTTGGGGCACCCAACTGGGCAACCAACAGGCTACCCAAGGACCAGTCAGATGCCTGATGCCCCCAAAAGTGAGCATTACCCAGAGAAATTGACAAGCCCCAGTAGGGAGCACTGCAGAACCAGGATCCGCAGCAGTCCAGCCAGGGCATGTCAGTTTCAAAGGTGGGGCTAGGTGCTGTGGTGCCGCTCTGATAGGTGCTGTGGTTGGGAAGCTACTTTTGAAACTGACACGTGCCAGCTAAGACCGCTGTGGAACCTGGCTTTGCAGAGGTCCCAGCTGGGTCCTGTCAGTTTCAAAGGCCATCCAGTGCTTCTGTCCAGAGTTCCCAAAAGGTCACCTTCAAAGGCTAGATGGCTGATTCTCTCCCCCACCCCCAGCACTGTGATCAAACAGCACAGGTAAGAGGCACTGAGGAGCTTTAGAAACTTACAAACCCTGGCTGGGTCCACTGCAGTGCTGGGGTCTGAAGTAGTCCTGACTGGGGTCCGTCACTTTTAAAGGCCAGACGGAGTGCTCAAGCAGGCCACTGGGTCCCATTCAGGCATCAATGGTGTCCAAATGGGGCCAGGTCAATTCAGACACCCCAGATTAATCAGCCAGTTACAGCTCTACCCAAGCCTGGTTGCAAGAAATGAAAGTTGGGGGTGCTTTTTACATGTGAGTCAGAGCAATACAGAGATCTCAGCGTAATCACCTTACATGTGTCACAGTACTTGCAGGGTCGTGTGTTCACTGGGTTATCCCCTTGGTGGCAACGGAGAAAATGCAGCGAACACAGGTGCCTGAGTACTTTACACTAGACACTTGCCTAATTTTGCTTGCTTAAAATATGCTAATAACGTCTGGGAGGGTTCTGCTTTTTCTCTGTTTGAAACACTCTCCCACTCTCCACAGGGTTGTGCAGAGTGGGAGAGTGTTACAGACATAGAAAAAGCAGAATATTTTTTAATTTTTTTAAAACTTTTAAATACTTATTTTATTGGTTAATCATCTATATTACATACCTTAACCGCTGACCCTTACAAACATCAAAGAACATTTTTCTCTCGTCAGGGTTGGGGCAGGGTTGGGTCAGGAAATACAGAATTAAACAAAACCAACTAGCAATTAGGTGTAGGCATGAAAAAGAGAGACCATAACTTATGTTACGCATTTAAGTCTCAGCTATTTCCCTTCTCAGTAGTAAGGCCTAAAATTGATAATCAAAAAGGGTTTGAAGGTCCATACTGTTCATCTTTGATCCTTCCATTGCTTCTATGATTGGAGACCACACGGTTTTAAAGGCAGATAGTTTATCTTGTAGACCTGCATGTAACTTTTCCATCGTAAATGTAAGCCAAATCCTATTTGTCCATTCCTCAAATGAAAGTTCCTCTTCAGATTCCCAATGCTTGGCTATGATATTCAAAGCTACTAGAAAAAGTATTTTGCATGACTCTTGACATCTTTGGAGGCTCTTTGACTCTGGATACAATCCCAATAAGGCTATCTCTGGTTTATACGGGATCACCAGCCCAGCAACCTTGTTTGCTATCTGCCAGATCTTTCGCCATAGGACTTGAACTTTGCAGCAGCCCCACCAGCAATGTCTGTAATCCCCCACCTCTCCACACCCCTTCCAACAGAGAGCCGTTCCCCCTGGGTCACAGTGGGTATTTTCAGACGTTACGAGATCACAGTCAACCATAGTCAATTCCCTGTGGTGGTTGTGACCGTGTAACGTCTGATGAGGGGAATGGATGTTCCCCCACAGATGTTCACCACGGTCAATCGCGGCGGGGAATCACATTCACCACACGATCGGCCAAACTGGCGGGGATCGGCGGTGATCACATGGTGAAGGCGATTCCCCACCGCAATGAACCGAGCCGTCACGTCTGGATGGTGTCCAGGGTCTGGAATCCCCGCAGGGATTCCGGCCCATGGTCAAGGGGTGGGGCCATGTGGCTGCACATTGCGCCACATGGCCCCTCCCCCATTCCCCACCAGGAGCCCCTGGCACATCTGTTGGGCCGTGATGTGGTGGCTCCAGCGGGGGATCAACGAATTGGTTTCGTGATGAGGTCAATTGGCCCCGGCACGTCTGAAAATACCCATTGTTTCAAACTTGAGGGCGTCAAGTAGTACCTGATAGTTACCTTAATCTGGGTTTCTCTAACCTCTAGGGAGGAGGCACAGCTATGCATGTGGCGCCATACCGTTTGTTTTTTCTTATCATCAAAACATATTTTCAGATCTACACCCCACTTTTCTATATAGGAGGCCGGTTTTGCGTAAAATAATTTTTTTTAACTCTTTATAAATCCTGCCCATTCTACCAGCACACTTGCTGCGATTAAAAAGAATTCTTTCTAAATTATTTGGCTCCCTACTATATCCCTTTCCCCCTGTTGGGCCAGAGCATATGCTCCTTAGCTGTAAATACTGGAATATGTCTATTTTTTCCTTCAAAATGCTTTCCATCATCTGGGGCGACATAAAGTTCCCTGCCAGGAACATTTACTGCATCCTTACAATGCCTTTTTCTCATAATTTTTTCCTCAGAGTTGGGGCTAGATTTTGCTCTCTAGCCTGTTTTATATCTATTGATGTAAAGGGGGAGAAGCCCATCTTAATTCCCATTTTTCTTTGACTTATCTGCCAGTAATTGAGGAGTGTCCCAACAAATGGGTGCTCACCAATGAGGGCCCTATGTATGCTTGTTTGGTCAACTATTATGTCCTTCAGCGAGGGAATTTGAAGAATCGCCCTCTCAATGCCAACCCATTCTGCTGAGCACTGCTCATGGTACCAGTCGGGGAGGGCAGCCAGAGATGCAGCCATATGGTACAATTTTAAATCTGGAAGATTAATACCCTCTTTATCAAAGACCCTCATTAGTGTCATCTTCTTAATTCTGGGTTTCTTCCCATTCCATACAATGTCTCTCAAAAGTGCATCACCTTGTTTAAAAAATGAGTTTGGGATCCTTATAGGGAGGGTAATAAATCTGTATAGGATTTTTGGTAGGATAATCATTTTAAAAAGGTTAATCCTGCCCATCCACGACACTAGTAGCTTTCTCCAGGACTTAATTTCCTCTCTTAATTTTTTCAGAAGAGGGTGATAGTTGGCCATATATAGGTCTTTAAGATCTTTAGTAATTGTGACTCCTAAGTATTTTATACCTTTCTCACTCAAGGGAAAGGGAGATATATTTTTTTAATAGCTCCACTTGCTTCCTGTCCTGGCTGAAGCATAAAGCAAAAGACTTTTCTCTGTTCATAGAGTATCCAGAAATCACTCCAAACTCCTCAATAGTTTTTAGTAATTCAGGAATGGATTTACTCGTGTTTGTAATAAACAGAAGAAGATCATCTGTGTACAATGACAATTTGTGAGTTTGCCCCCCTATTTTGACCCCTTCTATCTTCTCATTTTGCCTAATGACACATGCCAACACCTCTATAACTAGATTAAATAATAGAGGTGATAGAGGACATCCCTGTCTCGTACCTCATTGTAGATCAAATGTCTCAGAAAGGATCCCATTCACCAGGAGCCTAGACTGGGGCCTCAGGTAAATTGCTTCCAACCAATGTACATAATTACCCTTGAACCCCATCTCTTCTAACGTTGAAAATAAACATTTTGGCTCAATAAAATCAAAAGCCTTCTCGGCATCAGCCGAGATTATCAAGGCAGGTACACCACTTATATTGAGGGTATGGATAATATTAGTCACCTTGCGGATATTGTCCTTCCCCTGTCTACCAGGAATGAAACCTGTTTGGTTTTTATGTATGATCTCTCCTATAACTGCCCTCAATCTGGTGACCAGAATTTTTGCAAATAATTTAAAATCAGCATTTAATAGGGATATTGGCCTGTAGTTACCACATAGCTCTGGTGATCTTCCAGGCTTGGGGATCAGGGTTACTGTAGCAGTATAAAAGGACTGAGTCATAACTTCCTCCTTTAATATATTGTTAAAAGTTTTAGCAAGATGAGGCACCAGTGTTTTTGCAAAGGTTTTGAAAAATTCATTAGGGAAGCCATCAGGGCCACATACTTTTTTTTTTTTTTTGAGACATCTATTGCCTCTTTCACCTCTTGCTCTGAAATCTCTGTATTCAAAAAAGCTGCCTGTTCCTCATTCAGGCTAAGCAATTTTACAGCCTTCAAGAATTCTAATATTTTAAGTTTTTCCGGGTTCTGTGAGGTATACATTTTTTAATAAAAATTTCAAAAGAACTTTTGTATGTGTTCTAAATCATTTGATCTAACCCCTTCTCCATCTTGAATTAGGGCTATGTGGGCTTTCCTTTGTTTAGCCTTAACTAATAGTGCTAGGGTTCTGCCTGCCTTATTGTTATGCTCATAGAAGTGGAGTCTAATTTTTTGAAGCTGTTTCTTAGTTTTTTCCAGCTACAAAACATTTATATACTCTCTCGTTTTATTGATCTCTTGCCTTAAATGATTTTATGGGGCAGCTTTGTTCTGAGCCGCCAGCCTTTGCAGGGTTGCGTATCTATCTTTAACTAGCTGTCTTTTTACTTTAGCAAGTTGAGCTTGTAAGGCTATACATTTCCCTCTGATGACAGCCTTTGCTTCCTCCCATAGCGTTGCATGTGAAGTTACTGAGTGCTCGTTTAAATCATAAAATTCCTCTATATCCTCCAGGATCTGCTTCCTATTAAGATCACTTTTTAAAATGCTCTGGTTTAGCTGCCAACTCCTATTGAATCCCTCCCTTGTCCCTGTTTCTTGAAGGTGGATACTACTGCATTGTGATCTGTGAGGATTGTAGGGTATATGTAGCAAGCCTGACATCTATGCAATTCCATCTTAGCTGTCAATACATAGTCTATACGTGTGTAACTGTTGTGGACATTAGAGAAGAATGTGTACTCTCTCCCATTACCGTTCACATGGCTCCATACATCCATCAGCTCATAGGAGTCCAGCAGCTGTGCTATTTTCTTTTGCTCAGCTTTTATTTATCCTTTCCTAGATTGATCTAGATCAGACAATGCAATGTTAAAAGCACCTTGGATAATTATTCACCCTTTTGCACTCTCTGCTATCTGTGATATGTATTTCTTATAAAAGGCCAGCTTCCTTTCATTAGGGGCATATACATTTGCAAGGGTGAGCTGTTGCTCCCCCATCCTTCCTATAATACAAAGAAATCTGCCTTCATTGTCTTTCAGAACCTTTTCTGTGGTGAAAGAATTGTGCTTGCTAAAACCGATCATTACCCCAGCTTTTTTTTTGTTAGAGCAGGAGCAGAACAACTCACTTATATTATTGTTGGCAAATCTATAAGTATCGTTTGCCAAGAGATGTGTCTCCTGTAAGAAAAAAATATCAGTACCTAAGTCCTCTACTAAATTTCTAACTCTTTTCCTTTTCTGTGAGGTATTGAGTCCCCTTACATTTAAAGTAATTGTTTTAAACTCACTCATAACAGGGTTTGCATTCCTTCAGTAAACTGTCCCAATCTAGAGTCACTCTCTTGCTTTCCATCATTTTCAATTCAAAGGCCCTTTTGTGTCTACTTTTCATATTAGCCTCCTTCCCCTCCACTGAATCCAGCCATCCTATTCTCACTTCTCCTGACAACGTAAACTTCTCAGACTTTGCCATGCTTACACACTTGCTAAAAATCTTACCCATCCCTTTCCCCCTCCCCTCCCTTAAATTCCCCCCCCCTCCTTACCCTTCTCCCTCCTTTGTCTGATCATTTTCCACCTGTTCTCCCCTTCCCTTAACCCCTCTGGGAGATCTGTTGGGGCTCAGAGACACCTACCAAGTGTAACTCCGAGTGCCTACCTGTCCCCTCCCCCAGCTCTTAATAAATTCCTCTTACCTTTATATATGGTACAAGCCCTCTTACTCAATCCCTTTACACATTCAATACTCAATGTGCATGAAAGTGAATGTAACATAAACCTCTATCTCAAATAGTTAAGCAGCATCCAGTAGTTATACATTGCAAGTCTTTATAAAACTTTTCCCAGTAAACCCATTGTAATAGAAATTGTTGCAGTGAATTATCATCAAACCCTCTTTAGCCTTCCCCAAGATTTTCCACTGCTGCTCTTAAAATCAATCAAGTAATCATTTACAACAAGTCCTTGTAAACCTTTCCCAGTAGACTCCTTATAGTAAAGTCTGGTGCATTGGGTGAACTTTCAAACCTCTTTAGCCAGCCCCTGAGCCTGGTACTGCTGCTTGTGAAACTAGAAAAGATTCCAGATCCTCCGTGCAGTTGAAAAAGTTCTTTTTACCCTTAAACTCCATCAGCATTTGTGCAGGGAAGATTAGCCTGGGTTTCAGGTTTCTCTCATTCAATTCACTGAAGAATTTGCTCCACTTCATTCTTCTTTTGATCGTCTCCGCTGCATAATCAGGATATATCCTGAGTGTCTGCTGCTGATAGGTCAGTTTTCTTTTGATTCTTGCTTTCTTAAGCAGCTCTTCTTTTGCTTGGAAGTTTGAGAATTTTGTGATGATTGTTCGGGGGGGATCAGAGTCTTTCTGCCTCAGGCGCCCGACTCTATGAGCCCTGTCAATGCCTGCGTTGTGAAGCCGAGCCTCTTCTGGGAAGTTTTCTCTTATAATTGTCAGGACGGTCTCACTCTCATCACTCCATCACTCCATTGTCTCTTTCACTCCAGTGAAACGCAGATTAGCTCTGCATGATCTGTTCTCTAAATCTTCACACTTTGTTTGCAAAAAGGCTGCCTCCCCTTTCAACTTATTTAACTCCTCGCTCACACTTAGAGATTTGTCTTCTAAAGCGGAGACCCTTTCCTCCGTTGCCTCAATTCTTTTGACCATGCCTTCCATTTTTTTATTTCCCTCATCTACTGATATTTTGATCTTCTGCATTTCTTTTTTAAGCTCCCTTTTCATTTGTATGATGAGGGACCACACTGACCTTTCCTCTGCTTCTCCATCCTCAGATTCTGAAGTGCCTTGCTCTGCTTCTGTTTCTGGCGCCGCCTCAGTCAATTTCCTGCCGGCTCCTCCATTTTCTGAGCTTCTGGGCCCCATGGTATCTTTCTTATGGCAAAAGCGGTCTAGAGCATTTGCTTGTTTGTTTGGGCTTACTTCTCCCCATCATACTGCTACTATTTTTTGAGGTTTTCTCAAAACCACTCTTTAATTAGGGGCTTGTAATTAAGCTGGAGGAGCAGAGCTAGGACTTCCCCCAACTAGCTGCACTGACACATGCGCAGATCCCCCCAGAAGAATTTATTTTAAAGGAGGACAGGAATAGGCCTGAAGCAGCAGCCTTTGCTGTTTTGCTGTATAGTGTCAACAGTCTTGCTGCTGCTCTGTTGGCATTTGCTATCAATTTGCGGCACTATGCGACATTTTGCAACAGTCCCAGGTATTCTGCGGCACTTAAGATAATAGTTACAATTTATGTCAGTTCCAACAGTTTTCCGACAATTTGGACAGTTTTTCTGACAGTTCTGACCATTTTCTGACAGCTTTCCTGACATTTCCGACATTTTTTCTGACACTTTAGTGATACATTCTGACACTGCACAGCAATTTCCGACACTTTAAGGAACTTGCAACAGATTCCAGCAATTTCTCTGCGGCCGAGAAATAGCAACAGACAATAGTGGAAAGCAGCAGCAAGCATCGGAACAAGAATGGGGATGCCATGTCCATGCCACATTGGGAAAACATGGCAATGGATGGGAGGTTCCTGACAGAATTGTTGGACACTGCTGCATGTCATTTGAGGCCCAGGCAGGAATACACACTATTGTGGAAAACACATTGATTTTACATTTGCATGGACACAAATTCAAAATAGATGCTAAATGTGTTATGACACTGATACTTACAACACTGAGGCTCTCAAATTACTAGTGGTTTTTTAAACCTATGACCACTAGCTCGTCACACTGACATCTGTGAAGCGTCACTTGTGGCTCAGACTATGAGGTGCTGCAGCAATGACTTTCTGTCCTCTGGATTTTTCCAATCAATTAGCAAGGCTGTGGTGGGTTGCGTCAAAGCTCATGCTCCAATTAGTGCTGAAAATTGGTCCTTGGTTTTCCTCAAAATTTACTGAGGACTGGGCTGTTCAGGCTCAGTTTGCCAAGTACCGAATTTCTGAGGACTTGCACCAAAAATTTTGTATTTGGCCAAACCTCAGCTGAGTGCAGGGACGGGGCAGATAAGAGGGCAGCAGGTTGAGGGAATACTGTAGGAGGGAGGGAGGGAATAGGCCAGGGTGGGTCTTGGAGGTGGGGACTGTGTGGGGGTCTAGCGGGAGCTCAGAGGTGGGGTACTTAGGGGGGTAGGGGCATAGCGGGGGATCAGAGGCAGTGTACTTACCGTCTTTAGGGTGTCCTGTGACACGTGGCTTCTTCCCAAGCTGGTAAGTTAAAAGAAAAACAAAAAACTGGACATGCCCAGAAGGTTCTGAATGCCCCCTTCTGAGCATGTCCAGACCTTTCCAAGATTGCACTGGCAGTGTCAGTATGCTCTGGGCACTATCTTGGATGTGGGCAGATGGTTCTTCTGAGCATGCCCAGAACCAGCTGGCCATATCCAAAATGGTGCTGCAGCATGCTGATACTGCCAGCACCATCTTGGAAAGGTCTGAGCACGCTCAGAAGCGGCCACTCAGGCTCTTCTGAGCATGCCAATTTTTTCTCTTTTTTTTCTTTTAAATTACCAGCCCAGGAAGAGGCCTCAAGTCACAGGACCCCCTACGAAGGGTAAGTACACTACCCTGACCCACTGTTAGGCCCCCACTCCCTCTTCCCTTGCCCCTGCTGGTACATTACCTCCCCCCAGACCTCCTATGGCCTCTGACCCCTCTGTCCCCTTCCCCCTCAAATTTTGAGTATTCTCCAAGGGTCCAAGGACCAGCCCCAAAACTTGAGACTGGTTCTTGGACCCTCGGAAATACTTGTATTAAAAAAATAATATTCAGGACAGCACAAGCTCCAATTATGGGTCTTGGGGGAAGGGTCTTCCTAATCAGCAGCCCTCCCAAGACTCCTGGCTAGCCCTGGTCTCACTCTGAAAAGGTTGTGGTGCTATCCTGGTTCACAATGATGTCCCCAGAGTGGCCACAACCACAGCAGAAAGGAAGTTTTAAGAGTTGGTGGGGCCAACACTCCACTCTGAAAGCCCACTCTGAAAGCTTCCTTCTTGGCGGGACCTTTTGAAAGCAGTCTGAGTGCTGCTAGAAAATGTTCAGAATGGGTGGGGACAGAGTGTTGGCTCTGGTCCCTCACTTGCCACTGTGAAAATTTCCTAGCGGTGCTTGGGTCACTTGCAGAGGGCCTCCTAGAGTCCAGGGACTTCACTCAATGACCCTCCTTGCTCTGTGATAGTTACTTCCTCTAAGGTGCAGACTAGTTCAGTCAGAGACAGACTGAAACTTTGAACACTGATCAGCTGTTAGCACTGTTAAACATGTGATTAGAGATGATCATCCTTCACTGTTCAATAGTGACAGCAGATCAGTATTTGGAGCTTCTGGTACCCCAGCTTGAAGATGTGGTTACTGTCAGCATGGGTCTGTGTCTCTTTGGAGCAATGCTGCTCCAACATACCGCTCCTGGTTCAGCCATTATGTGTCACTGTGACATTCAATGCCATAAATACGGGCAGTGTCTTTGTGAAGCTACTTTTCTCCTTCAGCTTTGTCAATGCCTTCATTCTAATTTTATTTTTCTCCTGCAGCTTCATTTTTAGTATGAGCAGCAGATACCAGTAGCTGTGGCAGCTTCTTCATTACTGGACTTTGTAAAGGCCAATACAGATTCTTCGCCATTCAGTTATATATTCTGCAGATCCATTAGGATTTGGCAACTACAGCTAAAAAGGCAACTAGTCTGGAATTAAAGAGTGGTGATGCTATCAGAGATCTTTGACTTCCAATCAACTAATAATATCAACAGAGAGAGAGAGAGAGAGAGAGAGAGAAAGAACTGCGTGTGTGGGCTACACAGTCTTAGAAATTCCTGTGTCCAGTTACCATAGCTACTAGGAAAAAGAAGTCTGTTCTCTAGTGCTGATGGATCTACAGAGGTTTGAGTCACCCCAGATTCTAGAAGGTGCTAGGTATGAGTGGGCCTACAGGCTTGTACAAACGCATGTAAATCTGTTTGGAATATATAGATAGGTCATACTTAGATTTTTAAAGTGTACATATGTAGTCAACAGCTGGAAAGGATAAACATGATTATATTTAGCAATGAGAAATGTGTTGAGGAAGGATTGTGACTACTGAAAACAAGGTCAAGTTAATAAAAGGAATGGAAACCAGATACCGTTTTGAAAGTCTTCAGGTAAAAACAGAAGTGACAATGGCTCGCTGTGGTCTGCTTTGTCCCAGACCTCACCTGCATGTCTGTGCAGGCACCGCCAGATGTTGGTGCGGTATTGCCCTGGACCATGTTGGTGACTAGCTGGGCTGTGACCTCATAAAACCTCTGAGGTCACAGTCTGGAATAAGGCCTGACTGACCAGGCCAAAGTGGGCCACAGAGGGCTATCACAACTGTTACCAGGACACCAACAGAATCTGGGTCAGGTCTGCTTTGACCGTCATTGGCTGCCCATCATGGTGGGGGGTAGGGCACGGGGCACAGCAGGGGAGAGGGAATGGCTGGCTGCATGAACATGCTTTTTCTGATCCTCTGCGGCAGCCCGGTTATGGTCACGTTTGTTTGGCACTCTGACATGGCCCAGACTGTGTCTGCTGCAGTTTTCTTCTCTGGACCATGTTGTCACATGTATTTTTACACTTAGACAAAACTTTGCACATGTACAATTGTTTTTTAAAAAATAATAATTTATTTGTATTTTTTTTTTTTAAATGTTAGGTAACCCCTTCCTGAATTTTTAATGGTTTTTAAATGTTTTGTAAGCTGCCCCAAGCTGGTGTAAGGCTGGAGGGAGTGGGGTAGATGTTTTTAAATTAAAAAAAATAAAATAAATATAAATATTTATGGAAAACCCTGAAAAACAAGGGTTTTTTGTAAATGAAAACTAAAGCAAAAATGAACGGGGTGCCTTTTGCTCACCCCAGTCTTGAACCCAGGGATATTAAAGTTGTGCCCAGAGAGAGGGTGTTGGAGAACAACGCCCAGAGGTTTCATGAGAAGAATTATTTGTGGGCTTCTGGAGCAGAAGATCATTATCTTCAGGTAAATGCTTTCTTCTTGATCTGCTTGATTATTAGTAGGGTGGCCATACCTTTCCTTTAAGACAGGGCACTTATGAATAATACACAGTGCGGGGTTGCATTGGTTCCAGTACTTGGAACCAATGCATCCTCGCACCATGTATTTTCATAAGTGCCCTATAAGCACCCTAATTATTGGGAATTTCAAAGATATCAGAAAAGATTTTAATTGGTCACCATGTATCTTTTATATGCTGATTTGATCAAGCCAGAAACTATGGTATCAATAAAGCCATATGTGATTAGATCAAGAAAGTGTGTGCATGTCAGAGGGTTTTTTTAGATTGACCCAAGGTTGGCCACCTACAGACCTGCCCCAGGCGTGGCCAGGACCACATCTCTCGCGTGAAGCCCCATCTATGCTGGATTCATACAGATCCAGCAGCTGCTGCAACCTACAACCCTCCCACTTAGTGCTCCTTTCCCCTGCACCATAGAGCTGAAGGCAGATCACCCACCACTCTAGGCTGCCACTGACAACTTTATGGCATTGGTTGGGGCAACCTCTGGCCGGGACCAAAGCTGTGGCGGCCATCCATGAGTAGACAGACGACTGCTCCTCCTCCAACCAGTGCCCCAAGTTTAGGCAGCCCGCTCAGCTGCTAGCACTTTGTAATGTTCCAGACCATTTTTAGTGGGGCTAGAGCAGAGCAGGTGCCACCTGCTTTATAGCCTTTAGATGGATGTACTGTGCAGGTGTGCGGCGGAGCAAAGCCGTGGGTGCCATGTGTCTAAAAGCACCCTGAGTCAGTACTTGTAACGGTTAGCCTGGCGGAAAGGAAAAACATCAATTCCCAAACTATTATAGCAAAGGGTGGGGGGGAGCAGAGAAGCTGTTAGACAGCAGTGGACTAAAGTTAACAGGATTTCCCAACATCAGGCTGATTCTAAAAAGGCAGGAGAAAAACTGTATAGCATTGATTCATCTCCAGGTTTAAATCAGCAATCCAGGTTTGAGTCGCAGCTAAATAGGCCCTGCTGAAAGTGTGCAATATAGGTTAGAGAAGACTGATCTCAGGCATATTTTCCTAATTGATTGGGAAAATCTAGGGGACAGGCTTGATAGCACTCTAATGTCAGACATTTAGTAAGGCTTTCTGTGATTTTACAAGTGCTTATCTTGTTTACAGTGAAAAGGAACACTGATTTCCTCTCTCGAGCATGAATTGCCTTCTGATATTATATCTTGCTGTGAAACAGAAATGAGAGATTCAAATAAGGGAATGTTGCTTCTTCAAATAGCTATCGATTTGTAGCCATTTTCTTTTTGTGTGTTTATTTTCTTATTTCAGTAAAGCTAGATGTTTATCCAGAATTTACTATCCTTGGGTAAAACCACATGAGACAGGGCCATCTGGATCCCCTGTCGGCCCTGGGGAGGGCGAATGAAGCTGCCACACTTCGGGCAGGCAGGGAGAAAAGTCAAAACATTCTGTCCTCCACATGCTGGGGCAGGCCGAGGAACTGTCCACACAGGTGGATGCCCATCCCTGTCTCACCCCTACTCCCCGCTGACCCATGAGGCCACCACTGCTGTGAAGTTGACGTACATCAATGTTGAACTATGCCTACCACTCTATAGTGCTGTCAGACCTTACCATTCAGCAGGGCTGTATGGGATCATTTGGATGCGTAGCAGCCCGTTACCCTACACTGGGCTGTGTGGGGCAACTGTAGTCTGTGATGCCTTACTAGCCTTCTCCAGCGGATGCTATGCATAGCATGTGGACACCTCTCCCATGGTGGAATAGCCTTAAATGTCAAATTGCAACAAATGCTGTTTCTATAGGAAACAGGTCATTTGCCTTCATTCGCACAGTGTGGAAATGTATTCGCTTTTTCACTGTTTTTGCCATTTGTTGTTATTTTTCATGAGTTGAACAGCTCTGCTATGGGGCTGATTCCAAGCCTCGTGTGCATCCTGCATGCACCCCTGGAAGCTGGAGACACAAAAGTGCCAGCTTAGTGCCAGGGAAGTGATGGAAATAAATGTTATTTATTTATTTATTTATTTATTTATTTATTGCATTTTTACCCCACACCCTCCTGCTAATAGTAACTCAGAGCGGCTAAAAATACATGAAATAAACAATATAAAATACAATTAACATTTTAAAACAGCTATAAAACCTGAAATGGGGCACCACAGAATAAAAAAAAAAACCAAACCCTTCGCTAACCCTCAACCCCCTTCCCTACCCATCTCCCTCACCAAAAGTCTGGCAGAACAGCCAGGACTTACGCAAACATCAGAAGGAGGAGAGAACCAGGGCCACAAGGGCCTCTTCCCAGAGGGAGTTCCACAGCCTCAGTGTGGCCACTGAGAACACCCTCTCCATAGTTGCCCCCCAGCATACCCGAAGTACTTCAAGAAAGGTACCCCCGGTAGACCACAGGCACTGATCCAGAGCCCAGGGAGTGAGGCAGTCCCACAAATAGGTAAGGTCCAGGCTGTATAGGACTTTATAGGTAAGCACCAACACCTTGAATTGGGCCTGGAAGACTACAGGCAGACAGTGCAAAGAACAGAGCACTGGTATAATGTGCTCATGGTGACCCATCCCCGTGAATATGTGGGCCGCCACGTTCAGGACCAACTGCAGCCTCTGAACTGTCACCATGGGTAGCCCCATGTAGAGCACATTACAATAGTCTAGTTTTGAGGTGATGAAAGCATGGATGATAGTGGCCAGGTCGAAGTCTGAGACACGTCCAAACCTGCAATACCAGATGTATCTGGCAAAATGCGTTCTTAGCCATAGCCTCCACCTGGACATCCAGGCAAAGCTAGGAATTGAGGAGCACCCCCAGACTACAAACCTGAGAGACCAGCGGAGGGTGAACCCCAACAATGATTGACATAAAAGTGCCATAATTGACGTAGAAGTGCCATAAAACTGATGTAAAAGTGATGAAAAGTGATGAAAATGACAAAAATGCTGGGAAATTATGGACAATGCTGAAAAAATGCCAGAAAGTGACAAAATGATGAAAATGCTGTAAAGAGATTAAATTGATGGAAAATCACAGGTGTCAATATTGACAATGGTGAAAACACAGAATCACCAGAGACTGATGAACACTGGATGTGCTTGTCATTTTCCTTATTACTATAATGATAACAAAAATTGTCATTTTCATTTTCATTATTGAAATAATGAAAACGGCAACCAAGAATAATGACAACAATAACAAAAACGACAACCAAGAATACAGATAACGATAATTATATCGATGCTGATATTGATACTGATATCAAAAACTATACCAAAAATACCAAAAACGATAACAAAAATGATAACAAGAAACAAAAACAACAATGTCGTTATCATTGTTGTTATCATTAGTGCTGTGGCGTTGGGTTTTGGAGGGAAAATGTGGAGAGGGAGCAGACATCTCAGAGTCTTAACAGAGTTGAACTCTTGAACTGTGTCTTTGTTGGGAGGTGCAAGCAGCTCAGCAGTATCTGATTGATGTATCCCTGGCCAATCAGCAGCTCAAGCAGGCTTCAGCAGTCTCATGGGACTCTGTGATTGCTCAATGCCTGCTGCCTTCCACAACCAATCAGAGGCGATCTGGGGGAGGGCACTGCAACCCTTTATAATGGGAGGGCCAGGTTTTTTCTCTCCATTGTGTGAGAGCTCTACTTATCAGGTTGCGTTTACAGAACTGTGGTACTTGCACATAAAAAATCCTCCCTAGTCCTCATTGTTAGGGATGGGCGAATGTGGTTCGGAAGTTCGGAGTTCGGACCGAACTCGGTCTGTTCGGTCGACCGAACCGAACTTCCAAACCAAACTCAAATTTCAAACTGAACCGAACTGAATTTTCGAACTCCGTTCTGTTCGCCCATCCCTAATAGCAACACACACCAAAAAACTTTGTTTTGAATGGCCGAACTTGGTTCGGAAGTTCAGAATTTGACCTAACTTGGTCTGTTCGGTTGACCGAACTGAACTTCCGAACCAAACTCAAATTTCAAATCGAACCAAACTGAATTTCCGAACTCGAATTTCAAACCAAACCAAACCGAATTTCCGAACTCTGTTGTGTTTGCCCATCCCTACTCATTGTATTATTTATTTATTAGGTATTCCCAACAATACTTTTTCTTCCTCATACCCTACATTTTACCTTCTCCCTTTCCCTGCCCTTCTCCCCCCTGTACATTATATAGAGATAGGTAGTAAAGATTATATATATATATATATATATATATAAAAATTATAGACATATAGATTAGATTAGAATAGTTATATAGATAATTGATTAGATAATAGATAGTTTTCCTTTGCCCTTACCCTGTCCCCCTTAGATTTAGGGTAATTTCAGATGTGACAAAATCGCCGTTCACCACAGTGGATCCCCTGTGGTGGCAGCAAGGCCATGCACATCAGTTTGCTCCCAGCCAGATGTTCACCACAGTCAACACCTGGCCAGGATCAAATTGATCATGGTTCTGGACCTCCAGCCAGCCGGAGGTCCAGAACCATGGTTAGATTGACCATGGGTCCGGGTCTCAGGGCCGGAACCATTGTCAGATTGGCCACGGTCTGGGATGGGCCGAAGTTAACATCTGTTACCTTCAGCCCAGCCCAGATCATGGCCCCGACCGCGGTACAGGATCGGGTGCAGTGGCCGCATTGGCCGCTGCACCCACCTGTCTCTTCGAGGGCGGGAAGCTGGGGAAGCATGAGGGGGTAAGGCCATGCGACTGCACGCTGCACCATGCAGCCCTGCCCCCTCCCCACGCAGCCCCACCCCGTCCCCGATCCCCCTCAAAGATCAGACCGGCATGTCTAAAGGACGGCCAGCCAGATCATTGACCGGGATCTGAGATGGATCCCAGTCCAGGGTTCAGCGTGGCAGGCCTCCGGGCCCATCACGTCTGGAATTACCCTTAGATAAATATTAGTTATGCACAGGAATCAATAATGATACTGATAACAAAAATAAAATCTTTGTTTGAAATAGTATCACTATCAATAATGATATCACTAATGGTAAATTATATCGATACCGATACCAAAAATGATATCGATACCAAAAATGATAACGACAACAACGAAAACAACACTGTCATTAATAACAAGAATGTAAATTATGTTTTTGAATAATGAAAATGAAAAACGAAAATGACATGGGACCTGGTGCACACCCCTACTCACAAGCACTTTCAAAAGGCCCATATTTCCCTGTGGAACAGGAACACTTGCTCTCATCATATCCCTAGGGTAGAAATGGGTGAACATCTGGCAGTGCCAGACTGACAGTCAGCTGCATCACGAGCTAATGTGGGGTAAGGTGGCCTAAAGTGGAACAGCATCTCACATTGCCTTACCCTATATTTCATTATTCTTGTCATTTCAACCATAATATATATGGCTTCACTTATAAAAACTGGCAAAATGGGTTTCTGTCCTTTTAAAATTTGGGTATTCTTCAGGACTTTGTTATTCACAGGTAAGTAATGAACAATTCTGTAAGCAATGACCTTTAGAAGTACTAAATTTTCAAGTATTCAAGGAGCAGTCTGATGTTAGTGGAATGGAAGAGAAAGTCATATTTAGAGCTGCACACCCAAAAATTCAGCACCCCTGAAGAATGTGGGGTGCCCGAATCAACTTGGCCCTGTTCAGGCACCATCAGTGCCTGGATGGGACCTAATGGGTTGCTTGAACAGGCCAGCTGGCCTTTGAAAGTGACAGGGCTCAGCTAGGACCACTGCAGAGCTCAGCTCCATGGAGCCCCAGGCAGGGCTTATAAGTTTCAAAGCCCACACTCCCAGCACACAGTGCCTCTCACCTGACAGGTATTGTGGGGGTAGGGGGAGCACTGGCTGGCCTTTGAAAGTGACAGTCCCCATCTGGGACTGCTGTGGAGCCAGGCTCCACAGTGCTCTTGACCGGCACTTTCCAGTTTCAAAAGCAGCTTCCCACACAGCACCTATCAGAACACTGTGTGAGGGAAGCCCTGGCCTGCCTTTGAAACTGACAAGTCCCAGCTGGAGTGCTGTGGAGCTGGGCTCTGCAGTGCTCCTGGCTGGGGCTTGTCAGTTTCTCTGGGTAATTCTTGTGTTTGGGGGAATCAGGCATCTGATTGGTCCTTGTGTTGCCCGTTGGCTGCCCAATGGGGTGCCTCAAGATGTGGACATTATCTGAGGGTACTAATTTTAGTACCGGATGTAGCTCTAGACTCATATTCTTCCAAAACAATGCCCCCCAAATATTTTGGACCAATAGACCACTGTTGGCCCTCAAAACCTCTTGTGGATCTAAACACATGAGAGATGGTCATAGCGTGGTACATCTCACTGTAACTGCCTATAGTTGGTTGTGGCTGTCAGCCTTGGTCTCTTCTAGCAGAAAAGCCAAAAGGCAGGTGCAAGCTGAGAGAAGCCACAGATGTATATCCTTCAAGGTGGATATTGAATTAGCAGGACTGTTGCTCTAAAAGAAGATATCTTAACAACAATATGAAACAGCTGTCATGTTGTAGTTCCAATTTTATCACCCTTACTCTTCCAGTCATAGTTATTTCAGTGCTTCCTATACTCAACTCTGACACTTTACAATTTAATTTAAAACAAAAACAAAACAACATTGAAGCTGAAAACTACATCATATAAAAAGACACAGCAAAGAACAAATTGGTAAATGTCCAGGTAATCTATGTACCATATTTGAATATTTGTGAAATCAAGGGCTAGTTGCATTTGTTCATGCCATCTCCAGAATTTTTGTAAAGCAGAATTCTTGTATAGTTCGGAAGGACTTGAAAATATTCTACAGATTTTGTTTTTGGCTTCTTCCTATAGGGTGGGTGAGCAAGAGAAGCTGTGCAACCAGCTGCAGGAGGCACAGCAGGAATAGTGGAAGCCACTATAGATGTGCAGCAGGCACATCATTCATTTTTGTTATCTTTTTCATTTTCACTTCTAAAATCTTGTTTGTTTGCGAGGGTTCTTGTGATTTCCCGTACCCATTTTCATTCGTTTTTCATTTCCCTTTTTTTAAAATAAAAAAAATAAAATAAAGAAATCACTGCCCATGTGCAAAATGGCAACCAGACCATTATGCACATGCACAGCCCTTTTCCAAAATGGGGCCACATATGCTCAGAATGGCTGCCCGGTCTGACGCATTGGTGGCCAGGTCTGTACGCAAAATGGTGCTGACGCTGCCAGCGTTATTTGGGAAAGGATGCACAAGCAGAGAACAGCCCCAGTGGTCATTTGTGCATAGTTTATTTTATTTTATTCATTTTGATAACAAAAACAGACCCTTCTCCCCCTTATTTTCTTCTGTTTTTGTTACTATGGCCTTTTGTTTTCGTATTTTAAATACTAAATTGAAGGGCGATCATTCATTTTAGTAATTAAAAAATGACACAATCTGCACACCTCTAGAAGCCACATGCCCTGCTGAGAATCCAGCTTTTTTCCCTGTTGCTTCAGTGATAAGCATTAAAACCAGCTGTAATTGAACAACATCTGATTTGTTTGAGTGCTGTTTTCTTTGGTAAAATATAAAACATTTGAAGGCACAATATTCACCTATTGCTTATTAATCAACTGTGTACCATCATTATTACCAAGAACACCTGAGAATTGATTTTGAAGTGTAATCTAGGCCCCAAACCTCAAACTACTTATTCCAGAGTAGTTCCACTGACATCAGCACAACTACCCTGGAGTAAGCAGTGGATTGCTGCCCAAGTATAGTTCTGGTCAAGCTGACCTAAAAGCATACTTTAATCTCTTCAAAATTATATTGGAATGTCATTAGTGCTGGAAAACCATTTCCTAAAATTAAACAGCTCAATATTAGCCATTTTTGAGAGAATTACATCCAGATCTTCCTGGATATTTTTTAACTTCCCCTAAACATAACTAGATTTTTCTAGACATCTAGAGTGTGCTCAATATAATCACTATTAATGGCTGAAAATATATATTGGTTCTAGATTTTAATGCAGTTACTATGGTAATAACTTGGCTAAGGCTTGCAATTTCACACTTCCCAGATGGCATTTTCATAATGCCTCAGCAGCCAGAAATGTGAAAACTATAGAGTCAGTCCAGTGGCAGATGTCTTCTTTATACAATTACAGCACATGGTGCTAAACCCAAGTCTCTGATTCAGTATCCCTTGCAATATATATTGTTTTCATGTTCAGTAATAGATGTCTGAAGAGCTAAGATCCTCATCACTTTAAAGTAAGAAGTAAAGTAAGGTAGGTGTATGCCTTTGTTTTGTTTTTCATTAGTTACTAAAACAAATGGAGCCAAATAAATGAAAATGAAAGCAAATATATGTTTGCTTATTCATTCATTTTTGTAAGATTAGTTACTAAAACAAATGGGCTTCCTTTGTAAGTAACTAAGCTTACAAAACAAATTAATAAGCAAACATACATTTGCTTTCATTTTCATTTAAAAATAAAAAATAAAATTTAAAACTTGCCCATGTACAGAGTGGCACTGGTGGCCATTTACATTTTTTATAAACCACTGTGCATGAGCAAAATTGCTGCCGGAACATTCTGCGTATGTGCACCCTTTTTCAAAATGGCAGCAGCAGGATCCCCACTGTTTTGAAAAAGGGGCATCCAGTCTGAACATTTGCAGTGGCCGTTTTGTGCATGCGCAGAGTGACTGCCCTTTTCCCAAATGGTGGTGACATTTCTGCTGCCATTTTGAAAAAGGGCACTCAAGCACAAAATGGTCCGGTGGCCATTTTTGCATGCACAGTGATATTATTATTATTATTATTATTATTATTATTATTATTAAACCAAAAAAAACCAAACAAACAGATTTTCAAAGAAAAACCTAAAACGAATTGTTTTCTTCAAACAAAAATGAAAACTAAAACCAAAATGAAAGGAGTGCCTTCTGCAAACCCCTAAAGTTTTAATTAGTTTCTTATTCAGCCATAAATTAATCTTATTCCTCTTCCAAGATCTTGCCTCCACTGATGTCAAGTTATTGTCAACTCTCTTCCAAACTACACACTCCCAAATTCACCACTGGTCAAGGTATTTCAAACAATCCACAATTTCAGTAACCTTTTCTTCCTAATTTATATCTTGCTCATCACCAATCTTAAATGCCATTGGCCATTTTAAAACGGACAGTGGTGGGTGGGTGGATGGGTATGCGGGCACGGTGGCTGGAGGTGAGTGTGCATCCATTCCCATGGGCACACACCCACCTCCACCCATCCCCACCCATGAAGCAGCGGGCATTGGAGCCCATTGCTCCATGTGTGGGTGATGGGCGGAGGTGGGTGTAGCACAGGAGTGGGTACGGCCCCCCATCCATCCACCACGGCTTTCACAAGGGTGCCTCCACCCATCTCCACGCAGCAAAACTGCATGTAGATGGTTGGGGGCGTCTCGTGTGAAAAAGGGCCATCGTCTTCCTACCATCAATTTCCAGTCTGAACTTCAAACTTGCCAATCTGAGCAGTTTTTCAAGGTTTCAAAGGCAAAATGACAGAACCATGCCATTAACATACAGGATGTTCCATAACCTTCTTCTACCATTTTTGTATCTAATGATTGTACTTATGCTCTCCTCCACTTCTCACGTAGTATAATGTCCAAGAATGATAAAACACAGAGGGAAAAACAGATCTGGGTATTCAGGATGTGCAATTTGCATCGTTTTTATTAATGAGGCCCTATTATGAAAATGAATGGGGTCCCATTTGATTTCACAACTAAGGTAACAAAACTAAGGTAACAAAAACAAATTGATAAGGAAACAACTTTTTTTAAATTTCATTTTATTTTTTATTTTTTCATTTTATTTTATTAAAAATTATTTTTAAAAAATCACTGGACATGCAAAAAATGGCTGCCTGGGCCATTCTGCGCATGTGCACCATTTTCCAAAATAGTACCAGTGCTGCCAGTACCATTTTGGAAAACAACCACGCATGCACAGAATTGCCCCAGCTGTCATTTTGCACATGCTCTGTGGTTGGTGGTGGTGATTATTATATTATTATATTTCTAATAAAATAAAATGAAAATGGTAGATTCCTTTATGAAAATCCCCAGAAATTAAGGGGTTTTTGTAAATGAAAACAAAAACTAATATGAAAATGAATTATGTGCTTTCTGTATACTCCTACTGCATGTTTGTAAATAACTAATAGAAAATATGCCAGGAACTGGTATCCTTGACTATTGAGTTTTAATTCCATATTTTTCAGGACCAAGATGATGTATACAACAGATATTTCTTTCTTGCAGTTGTTTATATTGAACTCTTCAAACATGGGAAGTGGTCATGGCCCCCACACACCCCAACTAAAATTCTGAAAGCGCTCCTTAAGACCAGCCACTGCATCTAGGACAAGTGAAGCAGCTTTCATGCTGCCCTTTTATCACAGGACAAGTCCAGCACAAAAAGGTCTCAGATCTAGACATGCAAGAGTGATTTAATGTCCCATTTGTGCTTCCTTGGGTCAACTATGCTGAGCAGGGGCATAGCTAGGGTGGAATGGGCCCCTGGTCTAGAAGTCAAGATGGTCCCCCCTCTTTGTGTCCCACCGGCGGACCTAGGGGTGCCGCCCAGCTCGGTGGCCTGGGGGCACTGCTATCAAACACGCAAGACACCTAAAATGCAGCCTGCCTATTAAACGCATTATGCTATTCAAAGAGACATATATTTAACCAGTTCAGTTGTGCCCCATAATCAATTCACGCTGCCCCCACCCCAAAACCATTTCATTTGCACCCCTGCCCCCATATAATCAATTCATGCTGCCCCCCCACCCATAACCAGTTCATTTGCATCCCCGGGACAGCATGAACTGATTATATGGGGGGCACAAATGAACTAGTTATGGGGTGGGGGTTTAAAGACATTATTCCTTAGCAATAACTTAATTAAGAAGAGTTAGTGAAATAGCAGCCATAATGTCAGAACCATATTTGCAGATAGATATTGCTTTATATTCTAAATTCCTACCTAAGATACTATAGTATAAGTAAGACAGTTGTGAGAATGTGACCCTTTTTACATGGGCCTCTCCCACCCATGAACACGCAGATTTCTGCATGGTCATGGGTGGGGGAGCCCCATGTGAATGGTGAGTAGGGGTGCATGCACCTGCCTAACATACATCCCCACTCACCCATCACACTTGTCCCCACACACGGAGCAACCGTGGGAAATGGCGGTTGCTCTATGGGTGTAGATGAGTGGGGACTGAGTGGGGATGCATGTGCTGCTGTGTGCACACCCTGTCAATGCACCAGCATGCCCACAGGACCCCACCCCACCCAGTGGAGCTGTGTAACAACAGCCTGGGAAAAGCCACTCGAAGAAGAACAGAAGTTTGCTGCCTTGTAAACACGGTTCTTCGAGATGTCGCCTAACATTCTCAGGACATCCACTTTCTCTAGTCCTGCATGGAGTTTTCTTATATTCCTAGAAAGGGTTGGAAGGAACTGAGGGGGGGAGTGATTTTTATACTAGAGGAGCTCGAGCCCATCGCGTGGTCTCTTATTTGAATATGGTGAGCATGCACAACCCAGTTGTGAGAATGTTAGACTCCATGTCGAAGAACCTTTACAAGGCAACAACCTTCCGATCACTCACATGGGGAGGAGTTGTTTGCAAACAAACAGCTTTATCTCCTAGTCCGATGGTGTGCCACTGCTGCCGCTGCTGCTACTTCTGCTTCTACAGTACTACTAGCAGTCAGAGGCAGGTGAGCGATGGGGTGCCCATGATGTGGGGTGCCCTGCACCCAGGCCTCCTCCAGCCCAGCCCAGGTGTGGTCCTGCCCCCATGGGGCCAGGCAGCATCTCCTAGGGCTGAGCGGCCCCTGGCTTTATGCTGGGTTCGCTCAACGGACACTAGGCCCCTGCTGCTGAGCATGTTTCAGAATTTCGATCACATTATTTATACTTTACATTTCCCTTAAAGGAGAAATCCAAAGTTGTAAAGGAAACTTAAACCACCCAAAGCAGAGAAGTTACCCATTGTCTTTTTTTTTTTTTTTTTTTTTAAACCCAACCACCCCCCCGCCACATTACCCATTGTCTAGTGTCTCTGTTAAGTCTCCCTCCACTTGACTCAAAATTTCACTCATTTGATGAGAGAAGGGGAGAGCTTCATACAGAGTAAGGAGAGCATAAGCTCTGTATGTAGCATGAATACATTCAAAAAAGTACAACTCAGACCTAGGTGATGCTTATGCACCGTAAAGATAACATTGTTGGTCTCACTACCATGTGTTTTTCAAAATAAGATTGATTTTGCAAGACTGCCTCAGTGCCTGTAATCAGGGCTACACTTGAGGAAGCAGATGAGGCTTTTGCTTATGGATATCAAATTTAGCTTTTTTTCAGAGTCTTCCCACTAATTGTAATTTCTGAAATGCAGTGGTGGAAGAGCATGCACAGCTGCCCCCAGCTTGCCTCTGCCTTAAGCCTTCTCTACAATCCTGTGCTCTGTGTCTGTGGTGCTTCCCTCAGGCACCACAGGGGAAGCAGAAAAGTCTCAGGGCAGCAGTGATTAATGCAAATTGTTATTTCTGAAGATGAATATACTTTGTCTCTGCCCCAGGCACCTGGATTTGACATTTACCTTCTGCTGATCATTTCAAATAATGAAAAGAAACTTGTTCACAAGGAGGTGCAGGGGAATTTTCACTCATCCAGCCCCTCAAGTACTGCTTTCCTCTCCGATAGATCTCTTCCCTATGAACTGTCACTTCTACAAAAGTTGGCTCACAGGAAATACATTAACTGAAGGATCTTTATGCAAGGACAAGGTAGCAGTCTCTTGACACAGTAATAACTGGAAGAGATTCAGTAGCTTAGATTCTACATGGGATAGCTAAGATGATGTCAAAGTCCCTTTGAATCGATGAATTTATATTCACCCATCATCTCCATACTGAATGAATCACATGACGCTCTTAAGGCCTGATCCAACTACCAGTGAAGTCGATGCAAAGCCCCGAATTGGTTTCAGTGGAAGATAGATTAGGCCCCAGACAGGTCCTGTATCTATCTATCTATCATCACTCAAACATTAAACTTAGGTCTAAGTGTTTTATGTTAGTTCAAATTTTTGGAATTAAGGCATTTACTTCATTGTGGGCAAGCAATTGAAATTGCTTGAGTTGAGATTGAACCTATGAAGTGTTATATAATTTTCTCTTTAGTTTCAAATCAATATTAAAGGTATGAGGAAAATAGGTCTCCTATTCATGAAAGTATTTTATTGTGGTGCCACAGCTGAACTGAATCTCTGATATCCATTCCCATTTGTTTATTTTCAATCAATGATAATAAAAATCTAAGTGAGGAAGCAGAAGGCAGCATGAGAAACACATCACAGTGGGTTTTTGGTTTTGGTTATGTTTTGAGGGTGCCCCTTACAGTCAGCCCGGGGCACCCTCTTGCAAGAGCCATCATTGCTCCAAGTCTGTATAGTAAGGGCATGCAGAGAGGCATTCTCGGGGGCTGCTCCACAACTTTAGAACTCCTCTCCCCTGGAGGTTTGCCAAAGCCCAAACATAAGTATTTTCCAGAGACCACGTAAGCCCTACTTCTTTGGCCAGGCTTTTAGCAGGTGCGGCTAGGGCTCTGAGGGGTTGAGGTGGCAGTAGTTTTGTGATTTTATATAGTTTGCTATTGTTACTGGGTTTTATATTTTGTGTGTGTGTGTGTGTGTGTGTGGATAGATAGATAGATAGATAGATAGATAGATAGATAGATGTTTAAGCTGCCCTGAACCATTGGGGAAGGGTGGAATTATTGAGCCACACTAGTGGCTCCATTAGTTAAGGCAGAGCTAACATTCTGTATTGAGAGTTCCATTGACTTCAATGGAGTTCCCTGGGGCAAATTCCTCTTGCTTGCAACCCTGAAGTTGATGGGGTTTTCTCTGTGAGCATACACTTATAGTCACAGATGGCTGCATAGGACAGATATTGAGTATTCTAAGTATGTGCTTTGGTCCAATATTTCATGTTAGATGAAGTGTCAAGATGTCCCTAGCATTTAAAAAGTGCTTGTGTTTGCTGAGGGAGCAGGAGGGAAGAGGAGCTGGATGAGGTGGCGGGTCTGTGGGGTCTGTGAGGGGAGGGGACTGAGGGGACAGGAGGGGGCTGGAGGAACAGGAGGGGACTCTGGGGGAAGGGGACTGGGGGAGCAGGAAGGGGGTTCAGTGTGGCATATGTGTGTACAGCTTTAAGAGAGCTGGCAATGACTAAAAAATAACTAATGCAGACTGCTTCACTTCTTTGCCTGGCCCACAGAGCAGGTGCAGACAATCCCTGAAGTAGCTGAGGTGCAGAATGCTACCGCTGGGTTCTGCTCCCTTCACTCCAGAGTGCTCCCAGCAGGCAGAGTGTTCCTGGCATGCTCTCCCCACCCTCCACAGAGAGCTCCTAAAGTGTGGAAGCTGAAAACTCTGGTTGCACCCTTCCCTATCCCTGAATTTCCATGGTGAGTGACAGCCAAGCATTATTGATGCACCTCTTTCTCCCCCCCCCCCTCCATCAATCGGTTGCAGCTGGTCAGGGGCAGGTGCTCCTTGTGTACCTGTCCCTGTTCCCCACCCCAAGTAGTCCTGGTGGGTGCAATCCCCCCAGTATGGCCCTGCCCACCCTTCCTGAAGAATGAGTCTGCCTGTGGAGCCTTTCAAAACCTATACACATCCCACTATAGGGAGAAGGATCCCTATCCCTGGTTTTGAGTATCAGGCTATAAATTCCTATTACCACGTATTACATTATGAGTATTCTCTGCTAGTTTCAATCTTATTTCTTATTGTCTTTCCTCTTATTGATTGGTGTATGCAGGTTAATTTCCCTATTATGTCTGCTGATCACGTCTTGTATGACTCCTCTCTGCATTTTACTATATTTCAGCAGTATCTCTTACATATTCTAAGCCAGCAGGGCATAGCATAATGTATCTTGCTCCCTTAATGGAACATTGATCTAATTTTGGACCTGATTTCTACCATATTATTATGGAAATTTTATTTATTTTCTCTTTTCAGAGAGAACCAGCTGGGCATTTCCACATCATGATTCCCATTTGGGTAACATGTTGGTTTGAGCTGCCCGGGCTGAAAGAGCAGCCCTTAGGGATCTGACCATCTCTGATAAGGGACATTGTACCATTATGCTTCATCTGCTTTAGAATGGCAGCTGCTCACAGGATTTGCACTTGAAATGCTTCTTTTTCTCATTCCCCTAACAGTTACATATATATTTTGAAGCTTCTATCCCAGTCTTTCTGCCACTGAAAATATTAATGTAACCTGGTTCACATTCCTTCCTGTAGATGCAAGCTTTACAAATCTCATTTCATTGCACTTGTCAGGCAGCCTTATCCAAAAAGATCTCCTATCTCAGAGTCATAAATAGAGATGTGCACCACGGAAGCATGTCATTTTTCATTTTCATTTTTTGTTTTTGTTATTTAAATCATTCATTTTTCTTTTTATAAATATCAAATTTTCTTTTTCCATTCATTTCAATGGAAAATATATTGTCAGCTGTAACCTTTTTTGTTTTTAATAATATTTTGATGATAGTTAGAAAGATTGTACCTCAAATGGAAGGCATTAAGTGTAGCAAATATCAGAAAGATTAGATAAAGGGAACTGATTTTATAAGCGGTTTAATGATTCTATTTTGCAAAAATCTGCATATACATTCCTGGATGTAACTTCTTTGCCTCATAAGAACATAAGAAGTGCCATACTGGGTCAGACCAATGGTCCATCTAGCCCAGCATCCTGTCTCCAACAGTGGCCAATCATGTTGGCTTGGGAGAAGCACCAAACAGGTCACAATGGGGGATCCATTCCCTGTTGTTTTCCCCCAGCTCCCATCATGTTCCCTGATCCTGTCTGGCTAATAGCTGCTAATGGACCTATCTTCCAGAAACTTGTCCAAACCTCTTTTAAACTCAACTATAGTACTGGTCCTTACCACAGCCTCTGGCAGTAGATTCCACAATCCAATTATGCGCTGAGTGGGAGGTGGGGGAGTCGTCTTTTATTTGTTTTAAACTTGCCAGCCACCCATGAGTTTCATGGAGTGTCCCCTAGTTCTAGTACTAGCTGAGAGGGTAAGTAACTGCCCTTTGTTTATTAGTTCCACACCATTCATGATTTAATAGACCTTTATCGTATCTCCTCTCAGTCGTCTCTTCTCCAAACTGAAGAACCCCAACCTACCAAGCCTCTCCTCATACAGGAGCCCTTCCATGCCTTTGATCATTTTTGTTGCCTTTCTCTGTACCTTTTCTAGTTCAGCTATGTCTTTTTTGATATGGGGCAACCAGAAGTGCACTCAATATTCGAGGTGTGGTCACACCATTGATTTGTATAGAGGCATGACATCCTCAGTTTTATTCTCTATCCCTTTGCAAATAATTCCTAAACTTCTTTTTGCTTTTCTGACTGCTGCTGTGCACTGTGCTGTGGATTTCATTGTATTGTCCACAACCACCCCCAGATCCTTTTCCTGAGTGGTAACTCCTAGCTTAGTACCAAGCATTACGTACACATGGTTTGGATTATTTTTCCCGACGTGCAACTTGTCCACATTAAATCTCATTTGCCATTTAGATTCTCAGGCACTGAGTGTCGTAAGATTCTGCTGCAGTTCCTCCCAGTCTGCTCGTGTATTAACTACCTTGAATAACTTGGTCTCATCTGCAAATTTGATCACCTCACTTTTAACACCCATTTCCAAATCATTAATGTATACATTAAAAAGCACCCGTCCCAATACAGATCCCTGAGGCACACCACTTTTTACATCTCTCCATTGTGAAAACTGACCATTTAGTCCAACTCTTTGCTTTCTATCTTTTAACCAGTTTCTGATCCATAGTAAGACACTATCTCCTATCCCATGACTTTTTAATTTTCCCAAGTGTCTTTCATGAGGGACCTTATCAAATGCTTTCTGGAACTCCAGGTACACTATATCTACTGGGTCTCTGTTGTCCACATGCTTATTTACATCCTCAAAAAATTCCAACAGGTTAGTTAGGCATAACTTGCCATTACTAAATTCATGTTGACTCTTCCCTATTAAGCCATGTTTGTCAACATGCTCTGTAATTCTGTCTTTAATGATGGTTTCCACCATTTTTCCCAGCACAGATGTCAAGCTTACTGATCTGTAGTTTCCAGGATCACCTCTGGATCCATTTTTAAATACCTGGGTTATGTTTACCATCCTCCAGTCCCTGGGTACAGTGGCAGATTTTAGTGACAGGTTGCAAATGACTAACAGTAGGTCTGCGATTTCATATTTAAGTTCTTTCAGAACTCTGGGATGAATGCCATCTGGCCCTGGTGACTTGTTAGCATTCAGTTTGACAATTTGCCCTAGAATATCCTTCAACGTCACATTGATCTGTAACAGCTCTTCCAATTCCTTGCCCACAAAGCAAGGATCCTGCGTGGGCACCTCCACAAATTCCTCTGCAGTAAAGACCAACGCAAGGAACTCATTCAGCTTCTTTGCAATGTCCTTATCCTCCCTGAGCACCCCTTTTATCCCATTGTCATTTAATGGCATAACTGACTCCCTAACAGGCTTCTTGCTTCTGATGTATTTGGGTAGCGGGTAGTGCTGGGAGCTGAAACATCTTGCTCCCGTGCTTTGTCCTGTGGCATTCCGCAGGGTTCCATTCTTATTTAATGTTTATATGTAGCCCTTGGGGGAGGTTGTGAGAGGGTTTGGGGTGCGCTACTACCAATATGCTGATGTTACTCAGATGTACCTCTCTTTTTCAGCTGACCCAGACCCTGCCATCTCATTGCTATCCCAGTGTTTGGGGGCCGTGGAAGAATGGATGTGGCAGAGCAGACTGAAGCTCAACCCTGATAAGACGGAGGTGATGGTGGTGGGGAGAGAGAGGGAGGTGTCAGCCTGCCTGATTGGGGGGGGTTTGCCCTCCTGTAGCTCAACAGGTCCAGAGTCTGGGGGTTGTGCTGGATGTGGATCTCCACCTGGAGCAGCAGGTAGAGGGGGTGGCGAAGGCTGCCTTCCGCCAGCTGTATCTGGTGTGGAGGTTGCGTCCGTACGTCTCTGGCCCAGACCTGACCTCCTTCGTCCATGCCTTCATCACCTCGAGGCTGGACTACTGCAACACGCTCTATGTGGGACTGCCCTTGTTCCTGGTTCGGAGGCTGTAGCTAGTGCAGAATGCAGCGGCCCACCTACTTTCGGGGATGGGTAGCCAGGACCACATAACACTTGTTCTCCGGGCTCTGCACTTGCTGCCAATAGCGTTGCGAGCCAGGTTCAAGGTGTTGGTGTTGATTTATAAGGTCCTTCACGGTCTCGGCCCCTCATACCTCAGGGAGCGCCTCGCCCTCCGTGCCCCAGAGTGTCTCCTTTGGTCTTCCAGGGGTGCCTTCTTGGAGGTCCCCCATGTTAAGCAGGGGGCCACAATGGAGAGGGCATTCTCGGTGGCCGCACCTTTGGAATTCCCTCCCAGAGGAAGCTCACCTGGCCCCGAGCCTTTTAATATTCTGACAAGTTTGTAAAACCTGACTGTTCGTCCAGGCCTTTGGGGAGGATGGGAGGGTGGGTTAATGGGTTTTTATCACCCTACCCTTCCTTATTATTTTGTTGTAAATTTCTGTCCTCCCTGTTTTTGTAAGATTTTTATGATTATTTTAAAAAATTTTAAATTGTTTTATGGAAATTTGTTAGCCACCCCAAGCTGTTTGCAGGAGGGATGGGATATAAATATATTAAATAAATAAATAAATAAATAAATAAAATTTGAAAAAGTTTTTGTTGCTTGTTTTTGCCTCTTTAGCAAGCCTCCCTTAAAAATCTCTTTTGGCCTGCTTTACTAACACTTGGCCTGCTTTACTAACACTTTACATTTACGTTGCCAGTGTTTATGCTTTTTTGTATTATTTTCATTAAGACTAGTCTTCCATTTCTTAAAGGATGCTTTTTTGGCTCTAATATCCTCCTTCACCTCCCCATTTACTCACAGTGGAAGACTTTAGGTCTTCCTGCTTCCTTTTTTAACTTGTGGGATACATTTAATCTGGACTTCCAGAAGGGTGATTTTAAACAGTCTCTACACCTCTTGCAAACTTGTAGCCCTTGCAACTATGCTTTTTAGTTTCTTTTTAATTAGTTTCCTCATTTTGTCATAGTCTTCCTTTTTAAAGTTAAGTGCTACTGCTATACTTTTATTTGTCTTTCTCACTCCAGAAATTATGTCAAATGTGATCATATTATGATTGCTATGCCTAGTGGTTCTGCCACAGTTACTCCTTGGATGAGGTCCTGCGTGCCACTCAGGACTAGATCTAGACTAGCTCCTCCCCTCGTTGGTTTCAGAAACATCTGTTCTAGGAAGCAGTCATTTACAGCATCCAGAAATTTGATCTCCATGTCCCGCCACAAGGAAACATTACCCAATCAATATTAGGGTAATTGAAGTCACCCATTATTATTATTATTATTATTATTATTATTATTATGTTGCCAACTTTGGTAGCCTGTCTAATCTCTTTTAGCATTGCTTTATCAGTAGGGATAGGTGAACAGATCACGGTTCTTGTTCGGCTGTTCCGTTCGTCCGCTGCGTAAGTTCAGGTTCGTGCATTCAGGTGATTCGCCGGGTTTGTGTTCGGCCGTTCTTTTTGGCTGTTCTGTCTGGGTTCGGCCATTCAGCCGAAAAAATAATGCAAGAGCACGGGAAGTCATAATCATGCCGGAAACCAGAAATTTGAGTGCGTGTGGAGCTGTGTGTTGAGTGAGTGTGTGTTTGACTTGGTGGCTGTTTGTTTTGTTTGTTTTTTGGTTGTGCTTGTGTTGGGTTCGGCTGTACTGTGTGTTTGGGTGGTTGGTGAGGACTGTTGGTGTGTGTTGTGTGGGTGACTTTTTTGAGTGTGTGTGTGTTTAAAAAAAAATGAAGAAGGCTGCAGTTTTGATCCCGCGGCTGGGGGCAAACTTGCTGGTTGAGGAGGAGGATGAGGTAGAGGTGGTTGCTGCTGGCACTGCCCCTACTACCCATCTGGTGGTGGAGGCCAGCTCCTCGGCTGAGGAGACAGCAGTGGGCTCAGGAGGTGATCCCAGGTTTGTAAATGTTTTTTTTTTTACTTTGAGGAAAAGAAAGACTCTGTCCGTTAGAGTGAGCTCACTGGCATGTGGGTGGGTGTGTGCCTGGGTGGTGGGCATCAGTCAGGCACAAACAGTGGGCATCAGAGGGTGGCAGTGGATGTCTGCCACAGAGAGAGAGGGTACTGTAGTGTGGAGGGCTCTGGCATGAGCAGCACCCCCACCCAAACATGTGCCAGGCTAGCAAGGGTGTCCACTCTCCAGTTGCCATCCCATTCCCTATGCACCCCCAAATAAGGGCAGGCTCTTTCTTCCACCCAGGGTCACAACCCCCGTCGCCATCCCTAGCACCCCAAGGAGGGCAGGATTTGCATGTGCCAGCCAGTACCTTCCTGCTTGCAATCCCTAGAATCCCCTAGCACCCCCAGGAGGGCAGAATTTTCACGTGCTTTCTAGTTGCAATCCCTAGCACCCCAAGGAGGGAGGACTAGAGGCATCATCATAAATGCATGATATTACTTTGGTGTTCTTAATGTGTTCCCATTTCAGATAGGAATTGTATTCCAGCCCCAGCCCTGCTGCCAAGACCAGGCCAAGGAGGAGGACTCGGTGGACCCCTAGGAGAAGGTCACCAGTGGTGGCACCTCCAGACATTCGGCANCCTTCATCACCTCGAGGCTGGACTACTGCAACACGCTCTATGTGGGACTGCCCTTGTTCCTGGTTCGGAGGCTGTAGCTAGTGCAGAATGCAGCGGCCCACCTACTTTCGGGGATGGGTAGCCAGGACCACATAACACTTGTTCTCCGGGCTCTGCACTTGCTGCCAATAGCGTTGCGAGCCAGGTTCAAGGTGTTGGTGTTGATTTATAAGGTCCTTCACGGTCTCGGCCCCTCATACCTCAGGGAGCGCCTCGCCCTCCGTGCCCCAGAGTGTCTCCTTTGGTCTTCCAGGGGTGCCTTCTTGGAGGTCCCCCATGTTAAGCAGGGGGCCACAATGGAGAGGGCATTCTCGGTGGCCGCACCTTTGGAATTCCCTCCCAGAGGAAGCTCACCTGGCCCCGAGCCTTTTAATATTCTGACAAGTTTGTAAAACCTGACTGTTCGTCCAGGCCTTTGGGGAGGATGGGAGGGTGGGTTAATGGGTTTTTATCACCCTACCCTTCCTTATTATTTTGTTGTAAATTTCTGTCCTCCCTGTTTTTGTAAGATTTTTATGATTATTTTAAAAAATTTTAAATTGTTTTATGGAAATTTGTTAGCCACCCCAAGCTGTTTGCAGGAGGGATGGGATATAAATATATTAAATAAATAAATAAATAAATAAATAAAATTTGAAAAAGTTTTTGTTGCTTGTTTTTGCCTCTTTAGCAAGCCTCCCTTAAAAATCTCTTTTGGCCTGCTTTACTAACACTTGGCCTGCTTTACTAACACTTTACATTTACGTTGCCAGTGTTTATGCTTTTTTGTATTATTTTCATTAAGACTAGTCTTCCATTTCTTAAAGGATGCTTTTTTGGCTCTAATATCCTCCTTCACCTCCCCATTTACTCACAGTGGAAGACTTTAGGTCTTCCTGCTTCCTTTTTTAACTTGTGGGATACATTTAATCTGGACTTCCAGAAGGGTGATTTTAAACAGTCTCTACACCTCTTGCAAACTTGTAGCCCTTGCAACTATGCTTTTTAGTTTCTTTTTAATTAGTTTCCTCATTTTGTCATAGTCTTCCTTTTTAAAGTTAAGTGCTACTGCTATACTTTTATTTGTCTTTCTCACTCCAGAAATTATGTCAAATGTGATCATATTATGATTGCTATGCCTAGTGGTTCTGCCACAGTTACTCCTTGGATGAGGTCCTGCGTGCCACTCAGGACTAGATCTAGACTAGCTCCTCCCCTCGTTGGTTTCAGAAACATCTGTTCTAGGAAGCAGTCATTTACAGCATCCAGAAATTTGATCTCCATGTCCCGCCACAAGGAAACATTACCCAATCAATATTAGGGTAATTGAAGTCACCCATTATTATTATTATTATTATTATTATTATTATTATGTTGCCAACTTTGGTAGCCTGTCTAATCTCTTTTAGCATTGCTTTATCAGTAGGGATAGGTGAACAGATCACGGTTCTTGTTCGGCTGTTCCGTTCGTCCGCTGCGTAAGTTCAGGTTCGTGCATTCAGGTGATTCGCCGGGTTTGTGTTCGGCCGTTCTTTTTGGCTGTTCTGTCTGGGTTCGGCCATTCAGCCGAAAAAATAATGCAAGAGCACGGGAAGTCATAATCATGCCGGAAACCAGAAATTTGAGTGCGTGTGGAGCTGTGTGTTGAGTGAGTGTGTGTTTGACTTGGTGGCTGTTTGTTTTGTTTGTTTTTTGGTTGTGCTTGTGTTGGGTTCGGCTGTACTGTGTGTTTGGGTGGTTGGTGAGGACTGTTGGTGTGTGTTGTGTGGGTGACTTTTTTGAGTGTGTGTGTGTTTAAAAAAAAATGAAGAAGGCTGCAGTTTTGATCCCGCGGCTGGGGGCAAACTTGCTGGTTGAGGAGGAGGATGAGGTAGAGGTGGTTGCTGCTGGCACTGCCCCTACTACCCATCTGGTGGTGGAGGCCAGCTCCTCGGCTGAGGAGACAGCAGTGGGCTCAGGAGGTGATCCCAGGTTTGTAAATGTTTTTTTTTTTACTTTGAGGAAAAGAAAGACTCTGTCCGTTAGAGTGAGCTCACTGGCATGTGGGTGGGTGTGTGCCTGGGTGGTGGGCATCAGTCAGGCACAAACAGTGGGCATCAGAGGGTGGCAGTGGATGTCTGCCACAGAGAGAGAGGGTACTGTAGTGTGGAGGGCTCTGGCATGAGCAGCACCCCCACCCAAACATGTGCCAGGCTAGCAAGGGTGTCCACTCTCCAGTTGCCATCCCATTCCCTATGCACCCCCAAATAAGGGCAGGCTCTTTCTTCCACCCAGGGTCACAACCCCCGTCGCCATCCCTAGCACCCCAAGGAGGGCAGGATTTGCATGTGCCAGCCAGTACCTTCCTGCTTGCAATCCCTAGAATCCCCTAGCACCCCCAGGAGGGCAGAATTTTCACGTGCTTTCTAGTTGCAATCCCTAGCACCCCAAGGAGGGAGGACTAGAGGCATCATCATAAATGCATGATATTACTTTGGTGTTCTTAATGTGTTCCCATTTCAGATAGGAATTGTATTCCAGCCCCAGCCCTGCTGCCAAGACCAGGCCAAGGAGGAGGACTCGGTGGACCCCTAGGAGAAGGTCACCAGTGGTGGCACCTCCAGACATTCGGCACCTGACGTTGTATGTCTGAAGGTTCTATGGCAAGGGTGATGGCATCAACACATGCAAGGTATGGCATGGGGACTAGAACAACAGTGTGGGTGAATTTTTATAATGGACCCTATGGAATAAAGCTATACAAAACTGAAGGAAGGTACCACAAAATTGAAGACAGATGAATGATGGGTAATAACCATTCTTAGCAGAAGTGAGCTTCAGCCTGTTAGATAGAAATAATCATGAGCCTAGTTTGGGTTCTGTGTCACACAGCAAGGCCTGGGAAACAGCTCCATGCATGATAAACATTGGACAGAGGAAGGCCTCTCTGTTCTTCCTTACAGAAGATAGCAAACAACGCCTTGCAGATGTTCTAATTAATTGGTTTTGTTTAGGCACCTTATTTTATAAACAGTCTAGCTTATATTGTTTTGTGAATAAGTTGCTTAGTAGGTAAACAATTGCTGTAACCTTTTACCTTCATATGACATTGCTTTGAGTGACATGCCTGTATCTCTTTGCTTGAATTGTAACCTATAAAATACCTATGTAATCCCAAAACCGGCAGACCACTCTGTGTCCTTGCATAGATTCAGTTCTGCTCTCTCTCTCTGCGCTTTGAGATCAATAAAGAACTTCTGACAGATTTTACCAACAGTGTGTGACTATAAAATTTTCCTAAACAGTTTGGTCCATTGACTGGGAAGGCTCTTAGCCCTGCTGGTTCCAGGGGGGGAGGGGGCTGCGGATCATCTCTCTCCCACCTTCAGGTGCCAGATAAGGAAAGGGCCCTTTTGAAATCCCTGTGGAGGTGTGCTTGAGGGTCTGCCTGTAGGCTCTGGGAATCAGACCATTGGGCAGACACCTCCTGAATCTGAGTGGTCAGATTTGTCAGACTTTCTTAGTAGTGTAGATAATTAGTAGTTTAGGAATAAAGGACTAGTCAGTGAAGATGTTTCATGAGTCCACAGAATCCTGCCGAGAGGGGAGGATTCTAAATACATATGCAAAATCCATGGGGGTTGGGAATCCTGCCAGAAGAGGGGGTTTCTAAATGCATATGGTCAATCTTGAAAAGTGGGGATTGGAAATCCTGCTGAGTGAGGATTTCAAATGTTTAGGATTTAATGTGTAGTGAGTGTAGTTTCCCTGTATGTGATCACTGTCTGTGTCTGAGACTAAGGTGAGTGTTGCGTAGCAAGGCTGCCTTGAATTGGGAAGGTGACCTAAATTGGGCTAATTGCCTACCTGAAGGAGTGGGGTAATTGTAGCGGATGTGCGCCTCTGTGGAATCCTGTGATTTAGCGGTGTGAGTGTGACTATTCTCCTCTCCCAGTTTCAGAACTGAGAATCTAACTGAACTTTCATGTGGGATGCTTGTGGGAGTGACAGTGTTGGAGTTTGTGTGAAGAAAGGAATGTTAATGAGTGCAGACTGCAGTGAATTGTGTTGTCAGACTTTGCTCCCTGTAGTTGAAAGCACTAAAGTTGATTTGTCCTTGTGTGAGAACCCTGTGTGATTGGAAAATATGAGGAACAGCGGGCTCAAGGAGCTCTCCTCCGTGCCAAAAGGAAGCCCAGCTTGGTATATGTACATAATTTCTGGAAAAAAATGTTTGTACATTTTTAGATGTGTTGAACAAGTATACCCGAGATCAGCCTGAACTGCAGTTCCCTCTATTTGGCTCTTTTGATTTAGATAAAATTGTTCATCTTCACAGAGTCCTAAGGTTAAAAGGATGTAAAGTGCATTGGACTCAATGGGCTGCATGTTTAGATTGGCATATTGAAGCTTCCAAACGGAAGCATGAATTTGAAGTTAGGTCTCTTTTAGACTCTCGGGACAAATTAAAAACCCAAATAAAGCAGTTAATTAGTAATTAGTGATCTCAAACCTGGTCAGGTCTGCATACCTGGTGCTCTAGCAATTTCTTTGTATCTTCAACTTGAGTTGCCTAAGGACACTGATGAGGAAATTGAGTCTGAGGACTTGGTAGATTTTTGCAGCCCTGCATTTCTACCACCTTATCATCCAATCAATGCTGGGGTGCCCAAAATTCAGTAGCTGCCATCTCTATTGGGTTTTATGCAGACAGCTGTTCTTCCCGATAGTATTGGAGATGCAGGTTTATTTTTGCCTGCTCATGAACCATTTTCAGTGCTGTCAGCTCCCTTGCAGGACAGGCTGGTGCGTCACTGAATTGAGGTCAGCTGCTTTTAGTCCTGTTTGAGGCTGAACTAGTTTTAATTGGTTTTCATCATGTGGATAACTTTGTTTAAGATTCCACAGGTGTGTAGAGCAATTAAATAAGAAATTTTAAGAACCTCCAGTAACTCAATTTCAAAGAAAAGCATGCTGCTACCTTAGCCTGATCAGAAAACATTGCTGAGAGGGAAACAGTCAAGTAAATTATAGTACCACTATTGTGGCCAACTGGAATGTTGGAAAGCAGATTTCTGGTCCAATGTGGCCTATTGGACCAAACATTTCACTCTTCCACCTCTTTCTCTTTCCCAGGTTACCAGTTTCTGTCCAGACACCATCAGATTTTTTTCTGCTTTATCTTGGGACAGCTTGAAAGGCTGTAATTCCTTTCATTTTTGCAGTAAGCCAATTTGGTCCTTTTTATTATAATTGTGAGTTATAGTTTGTTAAGAATTCACAGCAAAGTGAGTGAAGCAGATCAAAACTTAAAAATATGTGAAAATTAAGTTAACTTCTTAATAACTTCTGCCTAAACGTTTTCAGTGCAAAGAAGGATATTGGTCCAGTTATTTGGTACCCCTATTTTTGTCCTGAAACACTTGGAGGTGCCTGTTTACTGTTTTGCTCAAAATTTAGATTTATTGATTTTGTTGTTTGCTCCATTTTCCTGTGATTTTTGTACTTTTCAGTACTCCTATAGTTTTATGTGAATTTAAGTGTGCCCTGTGCTGATGGCATGGCTGTTGGCTATGTAAAGTTGTGTTGTATGGTTGTGAGTTTGTTCATGTAAAAAGGAAGGTGATGTTAAGCAAACCAGGAGAAAATTCAAATCCTGATTATTCTGTTCCTTCAGTGTACATTTGGAATGGAATGATGTTCTGCTATTACAAATGCCTTTCTGTGTGTTTGTTACTGGTTGTGTTTGTTTGTGTACCATGTATGCTGCTATACAAAAGGTTTTCCTGTGCCAAAAAGTAAGGGAAAATGAGTTTTAAAAAAAGCTTGGCTGGCTTTTGCACTGTTGGATTTGACGGGTAGCTGCTGTCATTGTAAACTGGGTACCTCTCATATTAATTACAGAGTCCAGGCCTGATAAATATGCCCAAGACAGAGCCTGAACAAATTCAAATTAGTTGTTTCTAATCCTGAGAATTTTAAAGAGAGTTAAGTAGTGAAAACTGTGTGCATTTTGGGTACTAATAGTGAAATATTGATGGTTCTTATTGAGAGATTTGCAACTAAAATTAGAAGAACATCCATTGATCGAGAAAGTCAAAAGCTATTGTTGCCTATTTTAAAATTGGTCACCTGGAATTGCACCATGGATATGGACATAATAGTAAAGCGTGGCAGGAATAGATTCATAGGCCACTTTTTGGGGGGTCCTTCTGTAGCCTTTATGGATTTACAATCTATACACCTATATGTCCTGTCCAGAGGTGGCACTTATACAGAACAGTGGAAAATTAGTGGTGATTCTGCAATCATATCCCCAGGGCCAATGTTCAAATGGGTATTGGATGTTCCAATAGGTTTGGAAGGAAATAAATTACATAGGCCAAGAGACTGGTGGATCTATCAGTGGTTGGATCCAGGGTTGGCCAAACCGATGGAGACATTTTATATAGAGACCCACACAGTCTCTTGGGAGGAGGATCAAAGGCAGAGATCAGATGGCCCTTGGACACATGTTTTCAAATATAACTATTGGTTCCTGTCTCATGGTGTGATCCCTGAATGGGTATTTTCAGACGTTACGGGTGGCCAGTTCACCACAGCGAACCACCAGGGGGGGTGAACAGCGCAACCACGCCCAGGGGTGGGAAAACGACCCAAACAGACGTGCCAGGAACGGGACCACGGGCCGGAACCGGGCCGCACCATTGCGGGCCGCGGCAGCACAACAGATGTGCAGCCGGACCCCACCAGGCGCTAAACCCCTAGAAGGCACCGGGCAGGGGCGGGACACAGACATGGCCGCCTGAGGGCAAACGAAGCCACAAGGCACACAAGGGAACACCCACACAAGGGAAACGGGAAGGGAGGGGGGAAGAGC